>JBAMNC010000970.1:15000-205000 GCA_037902135.1 Cetoscarus ocellatus
AACTTGTTGTGTTTGTACAGGACAACAACCTCCATGTATGTGCTGAGTTTGGTCTGGATCCTGGCTCTGTTCTGGATCTGGTGATCCAGACCTTTATCTTTTACAGGGGTTGTGGAAAAGCCACTGTTTGGCAGAGGCCTTCGCTCTCTGAGTGCTTTACAGTAGTTTTTGATGTTGTAATGTCTACTGTTGTAACAGTAAAATGGGAGTTGTATGGCAATATCTGGGTCACCAATAGCCTCTATTTTTAAATCCTGGCTCCTGCACTTGCTTTCCCATAAAAATAGTAGTATATATTTATTTTGCTCCATATCGCCCAGCCCTACTCCACACATAAAGTCTGCAGAAGCTCCTCTTAGGAGTTTGTTTTCTGATTTTTTAAGGACAGTGTGACAGAATCTCTCATCAGTGTGAAGTGTTTCCACCTTAAATCCCTCCTCTCCTCCTCTGTCAGACACACGGCGCTGAGCCGCCGTCCGTCTGTCGCACACAGACGCTCAGAAACCTTCAGCTCGGCAGACTTTAAATCGTCCCTTTATTTTTTAAACGCCGTCTCCGTTTGGCACCAAAATCATCAGTCAAGTGTTCAGTCAGCAGCTGCGGCCACATTTGGACTCCTGTTTCTGTCTCTGCTCCTCGGAGACGTCCTCATTGGCCCAGTCTGAAGACTGCACGTCCTCCTCTGAGGCTGATCAGAGTTCGTCTTTGTTTCTGCAGGAGAGCGTCGACCTCCTGTTTGGGTTAACGTGGTGCCTTCAGGGACCTCCAGGAGAAAGGTTAGTCAAGTGTGTGATGGGAGTTATGTTTGTGTGTGTTTCCTTTAAATTAATGCAGGGGTGGCGACTCAATAAACTGAAAATATTAAAGTTTGGAGGTTTAAAGTTGAACCATAATCTGGAATCTCTCTGGCTGATTGGCTCAATCTGTGGCGGTGAACTTGGCGGTGACTTAACTGTCGATTTATGAATTAAAGGTCCAATTTTTCAAGAGTGAGTTGATCCGTCTTTTACCCTAAACTCTCTCCAGTCCATCAGATCGACCCTCTCTGTGTCTTCGCTCCAGTCGATTGGTTTAAAGATCTGAACTCTTCCACCTCGGAGTCTGTTAGCGCTTAGCTTTGTTAGCTTAGAGAGCCACCCTGCAGACCCGCCTCCTTTGAGTCACGTGATCAAGGTGTCCCGCTGCACCTTTTAAGAGATGTGGCGCAGTGTCCGTCTGAGAGTCCGTATGTGTGTATGTGTGTGTTTCAGCGTGCTGTCAGTCTAATCGTCGCTGATGACGTCCACGTCCTCGCCGCCCGGCTGCTGCGTGGCGGCCCTCCAGCGGTTCACGTGTTGGCTGCCCTTCCTCTTCTGCTGAGCTTCAGGAGACTCCTCCTCCAGCTTCTGACGTTTGTGCTTCGTTCTGCGGTTCTGGAACCAGACCTTCACCTGGAAGAGACGGGCAGGTGGGTCAGGAAACATGGAGGTGTTTGATTTAGGGATGAAACGGTATGAAAAATTCATATCATGGTTACTGGGACCAAAATTATCACGGTTATCATTATTATCGCGGTGTTGTTGCAATGTGCTCAAAATGATAGACTTTCATGCTTACACACTGAAATCATTTAACACATTTTTATTTAGTTAAAAAATAATATACATTTAAGATTAATCTGCTCTGGTTCCTTTCTGAGGTCTCACAGGGTGACCGTCTTCAACTAGTTTCCCGTTGGCATCCTTGTAAAATCCAAAATACAACCAGGCTTCACACTTCGTCTGTTTCAAGGGGGGAAAAATCTCCGGTGTTGTGTCCATGCCGGCACCAAGCGCCATACTTTCACTTTCAGAGGCCAAACATTACAAACTTCACATGTGCACCTGCATCTGAGGGACCGTGGCTGCTTTGCCGAGGAGCAGACATGTAATTCTGGCTTTTCCAGCCAAAGAGCAGTGTCACTGTGAGTTATTGACAAAGCGAGGTAATCAAACACAGTTTTAACGGTATTTAAAATTGGAAACGGTTGTACTAACTGTCAGAAATTTTACTGCGGTTTATAATTTTATCGGTTACCGTTACATTCCTACTTTGATTCATTGATTGATTGAGTAATTTGGGGTCACCTAGAGCATGTATGGAGCTAAATCCAGGCCAAAGGGCTGTAATTAAAAAAAAAAAAAAAAGATTTGAAAAAGTAAAACTTGACACTGAAATTTCACTGTGTTTTTTATTTTCCTTTCTTACTCTGAAATATATTTTAACATGTGATGTTATTTTTTTCAGTTGCAGGTTTAGTATTTTCAGTTTCAAATCGTATCCTTTGGCCTCAGATTCCTTATTTTCACCTTCAGATCTTATTTTTTTAGTTTCAAACTTTTGGCCTTGTTCTGGCAGCCGTAGGGCATGGGATTGTGAGCAGTGTTAATTTTCACAGCACTTTTTAATTTAGTTTTAGTCATAGTCTGTTGCCTAAAATATCTTTTAGTTTTACTCATAATTTAGTCTCTAAATTGTTTTAATTTTAGTCTAGTTTTAGTCGATGAAATCTGCTGTAAATGTAGTCACTAAAATATGAAGTGTAAAGGGTAAGGCATTTTTATGTTTCCTTGAATTTCTGAAGTCATGTTTTACACTTGGATAAAATCAAACATCTAATAACCCTTTATTGAATGCTAGTAAAGTCTGAATGTATAAATGAACAGAAACAAATTGAACTTTTGTGTGAAATGCGGTCACCTTTATTTAGGCTACCTGGCAGAGCATCTCAGTTACAATACCAGAACTGACAACAAACACTGAACCTGCTCTACATGAATATATCAATTCATAAAGAGAGGAGCTCTGATTGGATCGCTCCACAACTTATCCCACCACCACCAAGCTAAGGCAGCTGTGATTGGATGTCCCTCTTAACTCATCCAACCTTTCACACACAACCAAAGTAGCTGTGATTGGATATATTCCTAACTTGTCCCTACTTTCTACATGACCAAATTAGATCTGATTGGATTACATCTCTGTCAAACATTTTAGTCTAGTTTTTATTTGTTGATGAAAATGTCAGTTAATTTAGTTTGAGTTTTTGTCTATGTGCACTTGTTTTTATTAGTTACTGTCTAGTTTTCATCAGGGGAAAAAAGGTTGTTGACGGTTGTTGACACGTGAAAGCTTCACGCTGCAGAAGAAAAAAATGGCCCCTTGGGGAGAAGGTCAAAGTCATGGAGCCTCATGGTCATCTTTGCTCATTAACACATTTAGGGTTAAAACATAGGTGAGCCTTCTGTGCTCTAGATCCTTAACATGTGAGACAGAGCTGAGACTTCATGACATGTTCGCTGACACCATGAACAAACATTTGATTAAATCTGTCACGAGTCCTTCAGTCAAACCCTTAAACAGAGTCAGGCTTAAATAAACCTGACTTATCTCCTCAGTGTCAGGTTTGAACAGCCCTCATCCTTCAGTCTGAAGCATCATTAGATCTTCAGTTCAGCTCTCTCTGACAGTCTCAGGATGATTTAACGTGTTTGCTGGTAAAACATGAATGTGACACGCAGCGCCGCTCAAACACGCCGGCCTGTCTGCGGGAGCCGAACACGCCCGTGACTCACAGATCGAGTTGCTCAATCTGTCAGAGCAGAGCGTCCGTAAATCAGGACGTGAAAGAACGAAGGCCTCAGGAGACGCTTTAATATCAGCGTGACGGGGACGAGTGTAATTATGACACTGCGGCTGATGGAGCTGTCACTGTCAAAGCCAAGGAGAAAGTCACAGAACCGTAAACTACGGAGGCCCTGAGAGGACAAAACGCCTCAGAGTTTTATTTCACTCTCTGACAAAATTATTCAGTCCTCCTCCTAAAACCTTCAAAATCATTTGGTGACACAAGAAAACCGGAGCTGACTCGATGGGATAAGTACATTTTTAAAGAAATCATTTTAATTCATTTTTTATAGCAGGAGTGCAAAAGTCTTTTTTTACAGACCTGAATATCTGCTGGTTTGACTTCCTCATATAGTTTCACATTTTTTAAGCACTAAGGCCTCATGCTTGCCATTTTAACGATGATTAATGATATTTACCTGGACTTGTCTGGTAGAGATGTCTAAACTAGATGAAATCAGACAATGAGGGCTCAGATTTAAGTGTTTTGCACTACAAACAGTAAATAACTTTATTTTGAAATGACTTGAAACTGAAATCAAATTTATTTTTTGCATCTCTCCTCTTCCTTCCAAATCAAACTCAATATGTTTTTTTCAGCTTCATTATGAAGCTTTAAAAAACATTTTTGAGAATTTAAAGGGATCTTGATTTTGAGAAATAACAATTTCCGTTTTAATTTTTTTTAATTTTGCTCTACATTTCAGATAAAAAGCCTTTTAAGTGCATTTTTAAATGTTTTGAATGATTCTTAATCTACTTCAACATTAACAAAGCACAAATGTGTCAGAAACTATCAGTTCAGTATATATTATTTTTGTGTGTTTGATCTTTTTTATAAGCTATTATTTCAGATGATGGATGTAGCCTTGGGCAGCACGGTGGTGCAGCAGGTAGTGCACGAGCCTCACCGCAAGTAGGTTTCTGGTTTGATCCCGGTGTTGGTCCTTCTGTGTGGGATTTGCATGTTCTCCTCGTGCATGCGTGGGATTTTCTTTGTGCACTTGAGGTCTTCATTTTTTACAATGTTTTATGATTATTTAAATGTTTAAAGCAAAACTACATCATTTAAAAATCATCTTCCAAATAATGTTGACAGCTCAAAAAAGGAACTTTATTTATTTTTTAAAATTAAATAATTAAACATGTAAGGGCAAAATTAAATATGTTTTTCCTGCATTTTTCCCCCAACAGCCTTTTTGTCTCAATCTGAGCTTTAAATTAATCATATGCAGGTATGAAAAATATTAAACGGTTCTTAAATAGAAAGAAAATTTGAAGCCTTTTGTTTGCTGATGATCATCAAGTAAATGTTCATTTTTCTTATATGGATTTCTGTGATGTAGTGAACATGTCTCCCACACGTGTTTTTGTTCTTATTGACAGGTTGATTTTATTTTTTCACATCAGCAGCAGAGTGAATGTTTCTGGACTGAAGCCTGGAGTCTCTCACAAACACATTAACGTCATAATTATTGTTAATTAAAGTGACGAGATGGCAGAAGCTTCATAAATAACGTCAGTGATGATTCACGGCATATCAGCGGCGTCGGCTCGGATCACCTTGGGGACGTGATGACAAACACCGTCAATCACTGCGAGGGAGACGAGAGGGAGGGGGAGACCGGGGCTGACTCACCCACGACTCAGCCCCAAACCCTCACCCTCATTTCCCAGCATTCCTCCTCTGTGGATCAGCGGCAGTGACCCTGAACGCAGCACTGATTGAAAAGGTTTCTCTAAAAGGAGTTTGGGTTCAGTCTGCACACTCAGGTCTCATCGCCGCGTCGACCCTGTAGCAGTCATAAGTCATCACATTTCCCATGAGGCATACCTGCGTCTCCGTCAGACACAACCCGCTGGCGAGCTGCTTCCTCTCGGCTCCGACCACGTAGTGATTCTTCTCGAAGGCTCGCTCCAGCCGCAGCAGCTGAGAGGGCGAGAACGCCGTCCTGATGCGTTTGGGTTTCCTGGAGAACGGGCCGTGAAGGAGGAGGTTCTCCGGACTGCTGTCATCACCTGGACAGAAAAAACAAAATGATCTTTAAAAAAGTGTTAAAATATATCAAACTTTATCAAAGATGCTGAATTGATATTCATGGTCAAGTTCATCTGCACTTACAATGAATTTGACTTCAACATCACAATCAACATATAATTAAAATAAGAATAAAAATAATGGTTTTTAGTTCACTTGAATAAGTACAGCTAGTAGCATTTGAGTTTTAATACTTAATCAAATATGAAGTAACTTCTTATGACAGCTACGTGCCCTCCAAACCCCAAAATCTGGAGTCAGGATGACTTTAACATGGCTGTCTCTGTGACCAAAGCTCCTCTCCATCATGTCATTCCCCTCTCTCTCTCTCCCCTGTTTCTAATCTACCCACTGTCCTCTCAGAGAAGGGTTAAAATAATCTTTGAGAAAAGGGAAAGTAAAATGTCACTTAAGACCAGCTGTGTCCTGGTTTGAAGGAAACTCCACGTGGAACATTGGAAGAATCATCCAGAACAAAAAAAAAAAAAAACAGTCTCGTGTCCACACCTGCAGCTCCTTACGAGAACTTCAGTGAATTTTAGGACAAACTTCATCATGCTGCAGGTTTATCAAACTATCTGCAAGAAAAACGAACTCTCACGATCAACTCAAAGTCAGAACGAAGAGCAGATCAAGGTCACAAAGAGTTTGTGTTGTGAACCTCCGCCATGTTTGTTTGTTTGTCTGTAAGATTACACAAAAACTACTGGACAGATTTTGCTGAAATTTTCTGGAGATGTTGGTAATGGCCCAACTTAAAAATGATATGATTTTGGTGGTGATATGTATATTTGTCTGGTTGCAAAAATTTCCCAAAATTTAAAAAAATCCCATTGGTTAACATTGGGCAGAATTAAAAAAAAAACATGTCTGTCATTTTTTAACAGATACGCTTCCACTGTTACAGGATAATATGGGGTCCATGTCTCTATCATCAAGGTAAATTTCATCTGGATCTGATCCAGATTGACGTCACAAAAAACACTGAACTTCATAATCGGAAATCCTGCTGACAACATTCAATAATTCATATAAAATCAAAATATTAAGTGATGTTCCCAAAACTTGTTGTGTTTGTACAGGACAACAACCTCCATGTATGTGCTGAGTTTGGTCTGGATCCTGGCTCTGTTCTGGATCTGGTGATCCAGACCTTTATCTTTTACAGGGGCTGTGAAAAAGCCACTGAGCTGCTTGGCAGAGGTCTGCGCTCTCTGAGAGATTTTCTAGTCACAGCTAATTTTCTACAAAATAAAAATCAACATGAGAGGAACTGTTACGCTCACAGTTTGAACAAGACCATCACAGACCAACAGTCTGAGGTTAAGAGGCTCAACCTCTCAGAGCGATGACATCAGAGACTCCCTGTGCAAGCTCAGGTGTGTAGGTGTGTGTGTGTGTGTGTGCATGCTCAGGTGTGTAGGTGTGTGTGTGTACATGCTCAGGTGTGTAAATGTATGTGTGTGAGCATGCTCAGGTGTGAAGGTGTGTGTGTGTGCATGCTCAGGTGTGTAAGTGTGCGTGTGCATGCTCAGGTGTGTAGATGTGTGTGTGTACATGCTCAGGTGTGTAAATGTATGTGTGTGTGCATGCTCAGGTGTGTAGGTGTGTGTGTGTGTGTGCATGCTCAGGTGTGTAGGTATGTGTGTGTGTGCATGCTCAGGTGTGTAGGTGTGTGTGTGTGCATGCTCAGGTGTGTAGGTGTGTGTGTGCACATGCTCAGGTGTGTAAATGTATGTGTGTGTGCATGCTCAGGTGTGTAGGTGTGTGTGTGTGCATGCTCAGGTGTGTAAGTGTGTGTGTGTGCATGCTCAGGTGTGTAAGTGTGTGTGTGTGCATGCTCAGGTGTGTAAGTGTGTGTGTGTGTGTGTGTGTGCTCAGGTGCATGTGTGCATGCTCAGGTGTGTGAGTGTGTGTGTGTATATGCTCAAGTGTGTGTGTGCATGCTCAGGTGTGTACGTGTGTGTGTGTGTGTGTGTGCTCAGGTGCATGTGTGCATGCTCAGGTGTGTGAGTGTGTGTGTGTGTGCTCAGGTGCATGTGTGCATGCTCAGGTGTGTAGGTGTGTGTGTGTGCATGCTCAGGTGTGTACGTGTGTGTGTGTGTGTGTGTGTGCTCAGGTGCGTGTGTGCATGCTCAGGTGTGTGAGTGTGCTCTGTTTGCTCAGAGATGTCTCCTTAATCTGATCAAACATCTGGTTTGTGTGTGTTGGAGTGTGTATTACTCATGTTTGTCCAAAACCACAGACCAAAGCCTGACTCAGCATCTCTTTGCTACTGAATCATCAGACCACAACATCGTTCTTTAAAATAAATAAATAAATAAATAAAAACAAGACATCATCAGTAAAACTTGTTCACCAGGTGTTTTGTAGCTTTTTGCTTTGGTTGCACAAATTCTAACATGTGGTCTTTTTAACTGCTGCCCTGTCCCATCAGGAGAATAAAGCATTTTCAGCATCAAACATGATCGTTTTTATCTCTCAAAAAGCTTTTTCTGGACCGTCATGATCATCATTCGGTGTTATGTCCTTATTTTTTTATACCTCTTATTTATCGGACACTTTTTCATATCAATGCTCGTGATAAAATTTTCATTTTCCATGTTTGTGGTCCAGCAGAAAGTCTGAATATGTGAATGCATGAAGTCTCCAGGAGAAACTCTGTTTGTGCATTTTCAGTCATTTTTAGTTCTTACTGTAAAGTTCGGCCACAGGCGATAAATTTGAAATTAATTATTTCTTAACTGAATTTTCCTGATGAAAAGCAGTGATGTTATTAGACGTCCATTTTGACCCTTAGGGAAAGAGACAACTTCCTGTTTGTCTGACGACCAATCAGATGTCCCAGTATTTATTTCTTTAATTTCTCTTTATTTCTCTAATATGAGTTAATATGTGAACGTGTTTGTTGTCATAGTTTTAATTACTTTATGACCAAAGCTTAATAACACCGTATTCACGTGTGAAAAGGTTTGTTCATGTATCTGCGTGTGATTTGTTTTTAAGTTCTTGGAGATTTAAATTTATTTTGTGAATTTTTGTTTTGTTGGGCCATAAATTTTTGAATAAATGAATCAGGCGTCATTACAGAATGATTACTCTGACAGTAATCAATTTATTATCATTTTATTCATATATAAATAAACATTCCTTGTTTTAAGTGCACTGTCTCCCTATTTCTTAAATATCATCTGATTGGACACATGGATTGTGAAAAGAAAAGAACTTTTATTTTTGTCCAACAGAATCTCAGACCTGCTTTTCACAAATACGATTAATAAAAAATAAATAATTCAACTTCCTTCCTTCCGTCTCTGCTGTTTGGTTAAATAAATTTGAACATATTTACTCCGACTACTTTTGAAAGCAGTTTCACAAAAATGAGTTTACATTTGTTTTCTCTGCTTTTCAAATCAAATCTATCTGTTAGTTGACATTATGTAAATTTGAGTTTGACCTTGAGGCACAAACAAATTTGACCTTGAGGTCGCACCAACACGTTCATCGTCTCGTGCTAACGCCAAAGACAAACACATCACTTATTTTATTGTGGTTACTCTGATTTTCCTCCAGCGGTGAACAGATCATGTTCATCATGGCTCAGATTGTCGAATATTAATAAAAATGAAGCTGATTTGTTTAGCAGTCGTGTCGTCGTGGTGATGCGGTCCATCGGAGCGAGCGCGGCGGTAACATCGTCTCTTTGTCTCCTCGCTCTCCAAACAGCGCCGCCTCCATTTTTCTGCCCGTTTATTAAAATCTCACGTAAATCTTTCTATATGGACTTTACATAAAAACAAATCAACGCTCCACGTCTCCACGGCTCGCCTGAAAGGAGCCGCGTCACGCAAAAGAGTCGGTTTGTTGTCGGAACAATGGCGGCGTGCAGAGCGAGGCCGCCGCCGCACACTCCCGCCTTTTATTCAACGTTAGCAAAGATTCAAAATGATATTCATATGCAAACGCGAGAGAGAGCAGTGACTGACGGTGGGCAGCGGATGTCTCAGACCAGATCAGATTGCAAATATGACGGTTTATTTCTGTTGGATGACAAAGCGGCGAAACAGACAGCAGAGGGGTCAAAGGTCAGAGGTGGCAGCTTGGTCTGTACTCCTGATTAAAACTGAAATCTGAGCAGAAGTTACATCAGTGGCACTGCTTCTTTGCTTTTGTGGCATTTATCTTATTTATTTGCTTATTTCTATTGGTTATTTTTTAATTTTATATTTTATTATTTATTAGTAGTAATAGTATTATGGGGTGTATGTGTGTATATCTGTGTATATGTATGCATATATTTGTATATTTTATTCATGTGCTGCTGAATGTATTGATGTCCTTCAAATCCAAATAAACATTTGATCACAAAAAAGAAAAAATCTGAGCAGAAGAGGCGAATAATCAGACCTTAAATTAAATTAAAGTTTACAAGAAAAATCACAAACTTTACTCGAGGTTGTCGAAGCGTTTGATGCTTTTTTATGACCTGTTGGTCGAGGATACCGTTTGATTTATTTTATTTTCATGATCAGTGGTGTCAAAAAATGTCAGTGCTTAAAGACAAATCACAGTTTTTTCATAAGATTTGGGAACAAAAATGACGTCAGGGAAAATATGCTTTGAATTTTTCCTTCAGTGATCTATGGAGTGAATTTTTCAGGTCTTTTTTAGGTAAATGTGGTGCCTTTTTATGGAACAATTCAGATATAAATTATTTACCTGGTTTTCTCTAACTCCACTTGTGTATTACTCACACAGAGAAGGGAACGTTTCTTCATAAACTTTACTAATAAACTCGAGGCCTGCAGCTGCATCACCTGTTCTCTTCATTAATCGACTGTTTTTATCGATATTCAAGCTGAGTCCCTGTTTTCAACCTCTAAAAGCTCGCCAGTGGTTTTTGCAGAGCAGACTGTTTTTAAAGACAGAAAATATGCTTTAGAAATTTACTGAAGACATAATTAATGCATCTTTAAACATAATATAAGGGCAGAGATTCAAAGAATCAGGTGAAAGTCTCTGTTTAATCTGGTCTCTCTTTAGACCGTAACACCACTGATGCTCTCTTTACCTGCAGGAACAAACTGAGACCAGACAGACTTTTGTTATAGGAAGTTTAATAATAAAAATAAGATTTTAATCATTTAAAATAAGAATAATCAGTTTGAGTTTACTGACACTACACGTCCTGCACTGATGTTAAAAACAAGATTGAGTCCAGCTCTGGAGTTTCAAAGTCCTGAATATGGAGCTACTGCCAAAGATTTACAGCAAATAAACTGAAATTAAAACGTAAACCTGGAGGTTCAGAGAGCACAAACCCCACCAGGTCATTCATTATCTGAGTTATTACTTAACGTGGAAAACTCTGCTCTCTCACAGGGTTCATAAATCACTTTAAAATCAGGATTTGCCTGTGAGATCACTGCCAAAATTAAATCACTTCCTCCTTTTTTATGACCAACATTCACTGAAAATATCATTAAAATACAGTCAGGATTTTTTTAGTTATTTTGCTTACAGACGGACAAACAGACAAAAATCTGTGCACGTCTCCTTTTACGGTAGTTGAGGTAAAACTATCAAAGCAGCGTGTGTGTTAGCATACACATATTTATTTATTTGTTTACTTTTTAAGGCACGACATGAGAAAAACGTGATGTGATAACACGGTTCAACAGTCTGTTAACAACAGGACAGCAATAATTTAATAAAGAGAGAATATGAGCTATAACTCGTTTGCTAACTTCAGTCTGTTTCTGTTGCATCAGCAGCTTAATCTTCATCTGATGGCACCAAAAGGTGTGAAAGAAACACAGGTATATCACAGAACTTTGTCTGACCACATAAAAAAAATGTTTTTAATTTGAGGTCAGGGAACTTTATTTATAATAATATTATTTAGATCAATTCAGACTGTCACAATGTGTCTAGTGCAAAGGCTCTTATCACATCACTATCAAAAGTAGAAATGTAAAGAATTACATAGTATATACATATATATGTATATATATATTTATTTATTTATTTATTTATTTATTTGACTGGAGGGACATTGCACATCCATGAACACTGAGATGTAAATGTGCCAGATTATAGCCACAGGCTAATTTCCATCTATAGTCCCCGGCAGGTTGATGTAATGCATTTGTACAAGTGTGTACAATCTTAAAATGAATAAAGAAGATAAAACATATTATGTGTATATATATATTTGGTGCTCAGCCTTCATCAGCTTATGTTCATGCATCACGGTGGTCAAAGATCACCTCTCCATGAGAAGAGATTTCTTCATTGATTAAAAAAAAAAAAAAAAAACTCCAAACTGAAGAAACAAACAAAAAAAATCTCCAACATGAGTTTAAGTCCATGTTCTCCGGCCCCAGGACATCCTGAACTCCGCGTGAGTCCACAATCTGCCCATAAAGTCTGAGGATTCATTTAAACTTCAGATCAACCACAAACACTTTTGTAGTGATGCAGAGAAACTCTGCTGCTGAAAAATAGAAGAAGCTCCAAGAACAAGTTACAGGTTTCCTCCAGCCCTGACCTTTGACCTGGATATGCGCCCTGCTGTTTAGAGTCCTCGTGTGTCAGAGTCTCTAATGATTTGAAGGTGTTAAAAGCTTTTAACTGCAGACGATGGACTGGGAGAAGGTAATGACAGCGTGCTGCAGACTGAAGACACTGAACAGCAACAGAGACGAGCTGCAGGTTAAAAAATAGACTTTAAAATCACAAAGAGCTGCAGAATCAGAGTCACTTTGACCTTTTCTGACCTTCATAAACATACATCTAATCTGCTTCACGTGCATGAAGTCTTTTTATATTTCAACATGTTTATTTTCTGAAGTAACTCCATTCAAGAGTCAACTTTAAAACAAAAAAACTGGACTTTCAGCTGCTGTCAGATCATCGAGAAACTTCCAGATCTTCTCTTGAGCTGAAGCTGAGCACTGATTTTTCAATCAGCCGTTAGATTTTTAATGCAGAAACTTCTCTTTATTTTCAAGATTAAGCACCATCAAACACACCGTCCTCAGAGACAGATCATCTTCTGCAGGTTAATCTGCAGAACAATAAATCTCAGAAACTTCCTCTCCAGCTTTCAGACCATCAGATAATTTCTGAATTCAATCAAATCAGAACAAAAATGGAGAAAACAAAACAACTGCAGAGGAAACAACTTCAGCTCAAACCTGCTGCAAAAGAAGAAGAAGAAGAAACAGGAGCTCTAATATGTCCATCCTCTCCTTCTATGTCCAACAAACCTGATTCAATTTTACTTTAATAATAATTTTATAATCAAACTAAACATAAATCATCAACAACAAGGATTCATGATCTGCCAAGGTAATAAAGGAAGAGACACAGAGGATAGTCAGTGATCCTCGTCTCATATTCAGTGATTTACTCAAATTAAAAAAAATGATGGAAGAAAAGTAAAGTTATAAAAATAAGTCAATGAGAAGACATGATTGAAACAGGTGAAAGAAGAAGGACAGATCTGTGCTTTATGGGCTGCTTTAACCCTTAAAGACAGCGTCTTCTTTCTTTTATTCAGTTATTTATTTTTGTGATAGTGTGAGCAAAACCTTAACCTTTTAAACACTGCCTAATTAAAGGAATATTAAAGCTGTGATGAGATCAGATGGATGAATTAAAACTTTATGACCACAGAGACAAAAGATCAAATCCAAATATAAATTAGAATAAAAAAATCACACGCAGATGAGGAGGCTCTTAACATCTGAGCCGAAGCTATAATGAGAAAGAAATAAAAGCATTTACATATTTACAGTTTATCCCTCCAGATGTTTTTATTGCTTCAGTTAATTATCTTATTAAAACATCACAAAGGGCCACGTCAGATGACTCTTTAGATTATTTTAGGACCTGACAGGCTGTGTTAAATTCTGACAGCACTTTTTAATATAGTTTTAGTAATAGTCTGTTGCCTAAAATATCTTTTAGTTTCAGTCATAATTTAGTCTCTAAATTGTTTTAACTTTAGTCTAGTTTTAGTTGAAGAAATTTCACAACATTTTAGTCGATGAAATCTGCTGTAAATTTAGTCGACTAAAATATGAAGTGTAAAGGGTAAGGCATTTTTATGTTTCCTTGAATTTCTGAAGTCATGTTTTACACTTGGATAAAATCAAACATCTAATAACCCTTTATTGAATGCTAGTAAAGTCTGAATGTATAAATGAACAGAAACAAATTGAACTTTTGTGTGAAATGCAGTCACCTTTATTTAGGCTACCTGGCAGAGCATCTCAGTTACAATACCAGAACTGACAACAAACAGTGAACCTGCTCTACATGAATATATCAATTCATAAAGAGAGGAGCTCTGATTGGATCGCTCCACAACTTATCCCACCACCACCAAGCTAAGGCAGCTGTGATTGGATGTCCCTCTGAACTCATCCAACCTTTCCACACAACCAAAGTAGCTGTGATTGGATATATTCCTAACTTGTCCCTACTTTCTACATGACCAAATTAGGTCTGATTGGATTAAGTCTCTGTCAAACATTTTAGTCTAGTTTTTATTTGTTGATGAAAATGTCAGTTAATTTAGTTTGAGTTTTTGTCCATGTGCACTTGTTTTTATTAGTTACTGTCTAGTTTTCATCAGGGGAGAAAAGGTTGTTGATTAAAACTATGACGAAAATAATTAGTCAACATTAACACTGCCGACAGGTGACAGAAATTACTGACGTGTTTCCTCGCTGGTGTCTCCTGATTGGATTCTACCATCATAAAACAAGAGCGGGTCCAGAAAGCATGCTTAAAAATATAAAGATATGATTCTTGTCCAAATTACACAGCCCTAACTTCACGGCTCTCCGGAGGATGTCCTCCACAGACTGACTGAAGGTCAAGTGTCCAAACTCAGCACTGAGAGGGTTAACTGGAAGATCTCTGCGGTCAGACGTGATGTTTGTTTGATTTTGGACACGGAGCTCAAATACAGGACGGTCCTGATCAAAGTGAGACGTACGGTCCTCCAGGACAGAAGCTGAGATCAGTGTGAGGAGGAGACGAGGACGGCGGCGAGCTCAGATGGTGCTGCAGACTCCCCTGGTACCAGAGACAAGTCCAGACCTGCAGAGTCTGAGGGGGGGTGCAGGAGGACCCCAGAGACTTCATCCATCAGTGAGAAGAAGAGGAGATCATCATCATCACTTCAGGATCAAACTCCAGATCAGACCTTCATACAGACATCCCATCATGACCTTCAGTGACCTCTGAGGACACCTCCAGGACTTCATATTGTCCTATAAACTACATTAATGTAGTCCATCATGATTTTAAATCAGCTGATCAGATCCGCCTCAGTTTGTCCTCCAGAGGATTGAAACTCAAAGGAGACGATGCAGACCTGAGAGGAGCTGTCAGAGGATCATGATGGACACACGATGAAGATCAGGGAGCAGAGAGCTGGAGGACACGAGGAAGAGGAGCTCTGCAGGCCTTCCTCAGACATGCTTCAGAGTTTTTATGTTTCAGGACGAGATCAGCAGAATAATTCAGCTGATGCTCTGCACGTGACCTTCAAGCTAATAATTAATCATTATTTCATCACAGTAATAAAATAAAACACCAACACAATCATCCAAACATGCAACATAATAAAACCGAGTAAGAATAATAATAATAATAATAATAATAATAATAATAATAATAATAATAATATGAAAATCTGTTATTGTGTCAGTGCTACAGCTCAAAACTTCTGTCACTAAAACTATTTTATAAATGTTAAAAAAAAAAAGTTTTGACCTTTTTGACCCTCAGAAACACTTAAGTTAATTTAAAGAAAAATAAGATGAGAAAATTCTGATTAATTTAAATTAAGAATAAACTAAAATAAAACTTTAGCCCTGGCCAAAAGATTTCACTAAATTAAGGGTCAAACTTTAAAAGTTGTTGTAACTGAACCTTTAACCTAAATCATTATTTTTAAATACTTTTAATGATTTCAGCAATTTATAGAAAAAAAATAACAGAACATATGAAAGCAAAAAAATACTAAAGAAATGATGAGCTTGATTAAAAAATTTGAAACATAAAGTAAAGATTAAAATGCAGACGTTAAAGGCTTAAGTCAGCAGACGGTGTTGTGGATTTCTTAATAACCTGCAGGACTTTTGTAGAGTTTCAGCCTCGAGATCTTTTACCTCCGTCTGCACGTGTGGAGGAAAAGGTTTAAAGTAGAAACAAAATGTTTTTCCATTTAATGATGAATCATTTCATAATAATGATGTGTGCATCAATTCATAATTTAACTTTGAAGGATGAACTTTTTATAGTGAAATCTATTTTTATGTAAGATATTGAACTCTCTCATAAATCAAAGTGTTCAGTATTTTTGATTTTTCACATTTATTTTCTTTATTTTATTTTGTTATAAAGGATCACTCTCCTGTAACTGTAATATTTACATGATTGCTACTTTAAAAGATTTAAAGATTACATTATGGACAAGACTAGTGACAAATTCATCTTAATTTCTCTTTCATTTTGTTGAACAGATATATATGTTGAATTAGCTAATGTGTGTGAGCACGTATTTAAAACCAATAAAAACATCTTCATCAGGTGTAAATGCTTTTTTCTGGTGTAAAATTAAACCAGCTTTTTTACTAAACTCAAAAGAACACAAACATCTCAGTTTATTTAATGATAATAATAATAATATAAAAATTAAATAACATTTAATAATAATAATAATAACATTGTGGCTAAGTCTGCTCTCATTTAGTCGGTAGGTGTTTCAATTTAATCACAAATATTCATTTAAACAAAACAGATTTTACCCATTTTAATGTGACAGAAAGACCCATAAATATGCAGATTTTTACTCATTACAACTCTCTGGTTAACTCTTAAGAACAGACTGATTAAATATATGGTTTATTATTTCTTCTTTAGCCTCTAAAAATAACACAAATGTAAATCTTTGAGTAAAAAACTGCAGGCTTTTATTCTGAAATACCAGAGCACAAATTATCTGCTTTATTATTTATCTTTGTTTAATTATCTGCAGGTTAAATCACTTAACACATTTGAAGAACAAGTTAAAATATTATTTTCTGAGTTTTGAAAAAGACTTTTAGAGTTTTTATTGTTTTTAATTTTTCACTGTCATAAAGACTTTCTCAGTAACTTCTTCCTCATTTGTATTTTCATGCTCTTTTTCCTCCTTCACTCAGTAAAAAACAGAAATATATTTTTTATTTTCCTCACATGACAGAAAAGTTCATGGAGTTTGTTTGACTGTAAATGATCTGGATGGATCATAAGATGAATATTTAGAGGACAGGCAGTTATTTTGGTCTTTTGTTTTGTATTCACAAAAAAGGCAAATTTATTTCCTAAAGCTTATTTGGTTTGAACTGTAATTAAAAGTCTTTTAATTTGACTGTAAAGCTGCTGTGAGCAGGAATATTGACCTCAGTTAATCAGATCAGGGGATTAAACCAGAAAATGAAATTAAATCAGACAAAGAAAACATTAAACGATGGACAAACCGGATAAAAGAAAAAGAAAAAGAGGAAAAGAATGAGAGGAAGAGTGAAGAAACAAAAAAGAGATATTTCATAAAAATCTGATGTCAGACAAACAAACACTCCCAGATTCAAACAATTAAACTTCAACATCAAACCTAAAATTTCTTTAGCTTTTCCAGAAATATTCAGATTTTTGGTCAAATTTACAATATCAGGCTGAACACTGATCAATAATCACTGTCAATAAGTCAAAGTTCACAGACGATCAGTTTCATACATGTGCCGTTAAATATGATTAATGGTTAAAGATCGTTCAAGTTCCAAACTGAACAATAAAACCAAAATATAACTGAAGAAATAAAAGAAATGATCAGAAGGAGGAGCAGAGAAATATAAAAGTTCATCATAATCCTGACATCAGGGCTGTGGTTTTGATTCTTAACGTGATCACAGGGGAAAATTGAATGTTGAGAGAGTCAACACTAAAATTCACTGAACTCTACGACACAAAACCATCAACGACTGGAAACCTGCAAAATCAGGCCGACGAGGGGATCAGTTATCCATCAGGGTTTGAGGATGGATACTGATTGACTTGTTTTTCTCATTATGATCTGAGATTTAATTAAAGCAGCACCAACACACCTCACGAGACAAAGTCTGAGCAAAAAAAAACAAAATCAGAAGAAAAAAAACACCAAATCTGTCCCTCTAACACCAAAATGCAAATTATTATCAGTCAAATAAATCCATCAATAATTATTTACCAAACTTACACGTAATATTTAAAAAAATACAAAAAATATCCAAACCAGAAAAAAACCCAGATCATAGATTTCTCCATAGAGTAAAGATCAGTGTGTGAAATCAGTGGCCTGTGGGCCACCTGCGGTCCATCTCTGATAACTGTGAATGATTTTTTCAAAAAATGATTCAAATAGACTTAATAAACAAAGTGTCGATATGATTTATTGAAAGAAAAGAGGCTGAAATTGGTTTTAGATCATATGGTCACTTGGATTTATCTTCGTTATTGACTTTGAGGATTAATTAGCTGGAATAATGAAAGTGTAATTTGAAGTAGATTTATTGTTAGTCACATTCAGAGTTCTGGATAAGTTTGGCCCTCCTAAAGAGAAGAACATTTATGTGGCCCTCTTTTAATCAAAGTTACCCATCCCTAAGACACACAGGGCGACATAAACTCAAACCGTGATTTCAGATACTCAAAAAACGTAAATGAGAGAGAGTCTGAGAGAAAAGAGTTCAATTGTGCGGAATCCAAAATGCGTAAAGACCCAGAAAAACACGGAACGTGCCAAGGCAGATAACTGAGTTTAAAGACTCACATTATGGTTTAAGATAAATGAAGCCTTAAAAACAGTGAAAGACAAACTTATGAAATAAAACATGGGAACTATCCAGTGGAAGTGTCGATTTCAGGGCTAATATTTGACAGAAAAATGCGCAAAGCAAATTTATCCAAATTGCGTAAAATGACGGAACCAGAATAAACCAAACGCAGATGATTTCCCTACAAACAAAACAACAATCATGGATCATAGAAAACACGACCGCACAACACAAACTAAAGCCACACTGTCTGAATGAAGACATAAAACTTTTTAAGTAAAGGGTGGAGTTCTGAGGGAAACGTTTGAAGAAGTTATGAGTTATGAGTAAAAGGACAAAAACACAGTTTAGACCTCATCAAACTCAAAATCTTTGCTCATAAAAAAACAGTCAAAATGTTTTTAAACATGAGAACCTAGCACTCAGAGGCTGGAAAGTGCTTATATAGAAACAGTTAAATATCCTGTGGACACGAGCATATTTGGACGAAAACGTGAAAACCGGAACAAAAACTTTGCTAAACGCAGATACTGTAATTACCAATAACAGTAATCAGAGTGTAAAAAAAAACCTGATGGCACAAAACCCTCAAAGAGAAAACTGTTATGAAAAAAATAATTTAAAAAATCTATTAAAGCTTCATAATGTGGCCAATATTTTAAAAAGCGCGTAAATTCTTTTGACGTAAAACTACAAAACAAAGATTAAAACCCTCCCAAACGCCGATAATTGGATCGCAAAAACATTGTTAGTCACAGTTTTAAACACTTGAAGGCACAGAACACCGTAAGAGTCAACCTGATTGAATGGAAACATTTAAATGTTGCGGCAAACGGAGAGTATACTGGCAGAAATTACGCA
This sequence comes from Cetoscarus ocellatus, assembly GCA_037902135.1. Taxonomy (NCBI): domain Eukaryota; kingdom Metazoa; phylum Chordata; class Actinopteri; order Labriformes; family Labridae; genus Cetoscarus; species Cetoscarus ocellatus. Next base: position 34,420 of record JBAMNC010000970.1, read on the forward strand.
GGTAAATGAATTCTCACTGCGTAAATCCATAAACCAGACTAAAAACCGTGCCAAACGCAGATAATTGACCCATAAAATGACACCAACCAGGAAGTTAAAACCATAGAGGCATAAAAAAGGCACTTAAATTCACTCTAATTAGATGAAAACATTTTAAAAACTCATTAAAGGGGCGAATATTCAGCAGAAATTATGCAGAGTCGATGAATGCGTAAAAAAGATTAAACCAAAGAAAACAGCATCACCGTCACATAAAGATAACTCATGTAGGAAAGAAAGATTGAAAACTTTGGTCTCACCTTGAAAGCGGTGTCCCAGGTACCTCCCGCGCAGCAGCCACGGGTAGAAGCTGAGCGCGTCCCGGTGCTGCGCGCTGAAGAAGCTCTGCGGAGGGATCTGCAGCGGGTGGAGCGGCAGGCCTCCCCCGGGGCTCTGCGCGTGGTTCCCGGGCTCCTGCAGCACCATGTCGTGCCCCGCGGAGGGGAAGAGCGCCCTGCCGCCGCCGCCGCCGCCCCCGCTGCCGCCCTGGAAGCAGGAGCCGAACACCCCGGGGCCCGGGTGCAGCGACTCCGGGAAGCGGAGCGCCGTGGGCCGGATGGGCTCGTCCGAGGAGCCGCCGTGACCGTGGAGCGCGTCCTTCCCCACCAGAGACTCGATGGTGAAACACTTTTTACTGCTGTGCTGGAACATCGTCATCTTCATCTGCAGCTGGAGCGAGAAACATCTCTTCAGAATGGATTTTCACATTTATTTTTAATCTTCGGACAAATCAGTCCTCACATTTTTATTCGCCTTTTTCTTCCCACAGGATCAATCACTTCGATTAAACATTCAGACAAAATTTACCTTTATATTTTCTCTATTTTTATTTTAATTAAAAACAATTTGATCATTTATTTTCATGGATTTTTCTGACAGTTTCTTTTCTAATTTGATAATATTTTATATTGTGTTTAATTTTAAATCAATATTAATTTGGATTTTATTTAGTTTTGATGTATTATTTTAATGTATTTTAAAGAATCTAACAATAAATCATCTAGTACAAGAAGTTTTACTCTGTTAATAAATATGCCTTCATTTTTTAAATCAGTCTTTAATTTGAATAATTAAGGCTTTAATTTAAATGTAAACACTGGACACATTTCTACAAACCTGAGGAACCTTTTCACCTAATTTCCCAGATAATTTAATCCGAGTAATTTTTAGAGACATTTCTTTTCTACACTTTTTAGGGAGGTTATGTTTATTTTTCCCTTTTTTTCAAATAAATAGTAATCAGCTATGTTTAACTTGGTTTTATTTTGCATGCATATTTGATCAGTTTAGACAGTGCTATTGCTTTCCTTTGGCTGGAAATATCACATAAAGATTCCTGCACAAAGTCTAAATTGTACAAATATTTGGAGTTATGTGGCAAAATTTGGACAAAAAAGTTGAACTGCATGAACCAAAAAACTGACAATATTGGTGCAACTTAATCTCCAATGAAAGCAAATGAATTTGGTAAAATACATTATTAAACCTTAAGAAATGTTCATAATTAAATTTAACTGCACTTTGCTGTCAGTGAGTGGAAGAAACAGTTTTATCGTGTGATTTGGTGAGAATCTGATAATTCAGTGCAGATCTTGGTGACAATATGATGTCACCATGTCGAAATACTTTTTAATTATTAAGCTTATTTTTCAAACTTTTTAGAGTTTTAATAACCATCAGCATTAAATGCATATAACAGTCCATCTCTGATCAGTATCATTAACATCGTCCCTGAAACATTTCAGACTTAATTATCGTCTGCTCACAAACAACAGGCTGAACTAACAAACACATCAAATGTCCTGAATTTATGAAAATCATTCATTAAAAAAATATCAGTCTGTGCTATAAAGTGCATCAATAGTCGTGACAAATAATGCTGTCATGGTGGTTTTTTGTACTATAATTACTTTCGTACATCCCTGATAATTAAAGCAAATTAATCAAGAAAAATAAAATTGCATAACAAAGAAATGACCACAAACTTTAACTAAATCACTCAGATATTTAATAATTTAATGAGTGTTTCAATCTGATGGAGCAGGGCTGATCAGACATTAACAACATATTTCTACAGTTTTATCACTTTTAAAACATTTCATTTTTTTAATGTACCGATAACTGCAAACAAACTCTTGACACCATCTGGAATGCAGGAGGAAGTTGGCAACATTAGGAGCAGGAAGAGGATTTGGCAGGTTTTCCACAGAGTTGCTGACATGTTAGCGTGACTTCAGTTTCCTTTAAGGCAAATAAATTTAGAAAAATAGAATTTTATCACTAAAAAGTTCTTCTTCACAAACAGACTCCTGACTCTGTCTTTATTATCTTCAAATGTTGGTGGAGTTCTGAAAAATGCTGCAATTTCTTCAAAAAATAGAGCAAATTTATTTAAAGCCTTTATTTAAACCACCAAAGTGGTACAATTACATCCATTAAAGAAAATTATACAATATTAAAGCTGCAAACAAGCTGGTGATTTGTTTAAGTGGGTGGAAGTTTAAAGGAGAGAGAGCTGTCCAAACATTTATGGACAAATTTATGACTAATTGAAGCAAAAATGGAGAAAATCTCATCACAGCAGATTCAAGAGCTCCAAAAACTGTCTGAACTGGAAAAAGAATCAGCTAATGTTCCTGCTCCAATATACTTCAGAAGTTTACCTCAGATTAAATCAAATTCATTTAGAAAAATAGCATTTCATCTCCAAAAATGACTTAGACTGCGAACGAGCCCTGAACTTCGTGTCAGGATAATAAAACTCTGAAAAGTCATTTAGAGGAAAAACACAAAAATACTCAAACCCTGTCTTCATTTAAAGAACAAAATTGGCAATATACGGAGAGGGACTCAAATCTCAATAGTTATTAAAACAAAACAATAAAAAATAAAGTTATACTTCTGCAGTTGGTTAAATGGCACCATTTGGGAAAAGGACACAATCTCAAAAACTAAAGCAAATCAAATTTTTAAAGCTTGCAGGTGAGCTTTCAGCTCTGCTCACATCGCCAAAATAAGTTTAAAACGTAGGAATGTGGCACGATCTCATTTTCATTTAAGCAATTATATTGCTTAAATGAAAATGAAAATATTATATAATAAGAAAAATGCCTCAATACAAACTAAAGTTCTGATGTTATCAAAAATGTCCACAAATATTTTAAAAACTGCTGGAAAACTCCTGAAGGACATGAGGTCTGATTACTTCAGTTAAATCAAATTAATTTATATTTTTATTAATTTCATAACAACAAAAAAAGACTGCCAGGTCACTATGAGCTGTAAACAGTGTTTGAGAAAGTGAGGAAGTCTCGTGACTAAATGACGTAAATTAAGAAAAGAAAATAAAAACAATCACTGGGGAAATAAACTGCTGTAAACTTCTGGCCGCGGGTGTCTCGTTTCTCGACATTTTTCCAGCCTGTGAAAAAATTGCCAACATTTTTCTGCTCTTCAGAAGCGCATCTTCCTTTTTTATCAAACATTTGACCAAAGATCGCAGAGTTTCGGCTCCTAAAAGCCAAAAAAAATCCCCCTCACTCGCTCGGACTGTTTCACCTGAGCGGAAAAGAGCCTCATGTTGGTCCTTACCTGGAGCCTCCAAATTCCTAAATCCGCCTCTGTTTAGTCCACTTAAATCCTCAGACTCCCAGCAGGTCCAGCAGGTCCATAACTGTCCCAAAGTGTGCGTAAAAGCCGTGCGTAAAAGCCGCGCAGGACCGATAATCTCCGCCCGGAGCCCCGGAGAATCAGCGGGGATCCTCAGCAGCTGCAGCCGGGTTCGGAGCTCTCTGTGCCGGGCTGCGGGGCTCGGATCACTCGGTGTATCTCCGCATGCTGCTCGTTGGCGGGAGCCTGAGAGTGTGTGTGAGAGAGTGTGTCAGCCAGTGAGCCGAGCGGGGAGATACCTGCCCTGCCCTCCCAGGCAGAGGTGCGCTGAGCATGCGCAGAGGGGGCCGCGCTGACAGCCATTTTGTTGATTGGAGGAGGAAGAGGAGGAGGATCAGAGAGGGGGTGACTGACAGGAGGATGAGGAGGGTGAAGATGAAGTCTGATGATTCAGAGAGTAATTATATGGGACTAATGAGGCCATGGTGGTGATGACGTCACTCATTTATGTTTATGGCCTGTAGTAGTCATTATTGATCGTTAATTTGGAGAAGAGGCTGTAAACATTTTATTGTGTTCATGTTACAGTCTGTTCAGGATCTTTCATCTGCTCACTGTGGTCCAGTTAGAGAAGACCTACAGTTTGATTTTATAAATGTTTTCAGCTAAATTTCACGATGATAAAAATAAACTTGTATTAATTTGATGTTTTTATTATGATGATGGGATGTCTCCTCCAGTATCTTCAAATTTAAACGTGTATTGATTTTCACTAAAAGCCTCAAACTTGAAATAACTGTTAAAAAATAGTATTTTAAAAGTTCTTCCTTTTCCAGCCTGTAGTCCCAATGACAGCTCATTAAAAATACAATAATGAGAATAAAGTCAGACACTGTGTGCATGATTTTTGTAATTTTTTAATAGGTTTGATAATGTTTGTTTCTTATAAAATCAGAACTGTCTCTTTTTTATTTTGGCTTTTATTCACTATTTTTGTTGTTGTTTCAGGACAAATTTAACGCCTAAATCAGGGATGAGAAACTTCAGACACCAAGAGGGACGCATTGATTTTGTTCTTATTCCCTCAGGGCCACTGTTGTGACTGAAATGTTATTTTCAACGTAACAATTAAAATCAATTTAACAAACGCTGCAAAGACATGGCTGCCATCAGGAGTTATGATAACATTTAAACAGAATTAAACCCAAATGCAAAACATACATGTTTTGATTCATGACATACAGAAATCAAGCCAGTTCAACTGCTTTTACTGCAGTTTTCACAGTACTTAAAGCATATAAAGTTTATTTTATTTACATTTTCATTTTAACACATTTATTTATGGTACTCAAGGGTTTTTACACAAAAATGTCTCCTTTCTTGGAAATTTTGCTATTTGTGATGTTTTCATTGCAGATTTGTCACATTTTTTAAATATTTGGGCCTCACTGAGTGAGTAGGACGGCCGGATGTGGTCCCCTGGCCACCAGTTGCCAACCAACTGTTTGTTTGTTTGTTTTTTTGCATTTGGATCATTTTTAGTTGAATTTCTATAGTTAAAATAAAATGAAATGCCAATAATCCAGTAAAATACTTGTTTCCATACAGCTGATGTGTGAAAAAACAGACTCTCAATGACACTCAATAAAAGTCCATTTTAAAACTCAACCTATCTCAAATTATGACATTAATGCTTTTAAGTAGTTTAATTCAACATTCAAGAGAGAAAACATGATAAAAAAGGATGCATAAAGCTTTAAGAGCAAAAATAATGTTTAATAAAGTTTCACCTTAAACACCTACTGTATCAACTTTTATACACAAATTCTCTCATTTTATTGTCAAATAACAGCTTTAAGAATATTACACGTGTTCCTGCTCAGTAATTTTCTCCTCTGAAGGATTCAAATCAACTTTAACTGTTTTTATTATTATTATTATTATTATTTTATTATATTTTGAAATTTGATGGTTTTGGTAACCAGTCTTGAAGATATACTGAGGTTCATTTCTTCATCATTTTTCCTGAAGGTGCAAAGAAAGTTGCTCAATACTGCAAAACACATTTATGAATTAATTTATGATTTAATTGCATTTCATCCAAACATTTGTTAAGAAGCTTTTCTTTTGCAAGTTGCTCCAAATTCGTCCCAAGTTTTTATTTTCAATTTTTCAATCTTATGACAATTTTGTTTTATGTTCTCTTTTTTCAATGTGTTTTTATTTATGCATCTTTTTTTATTATTATTTTGTATTCTTTGTGTACCTCTGTAAAGCATTTGATGCTTTTAACAAAAGTGCAATATAACTAAATAAAATTATCATTATTATTATTATTATTATTAATATTATTATTATTATTAGAAATATTATTATTATTATTAGAAATTCAACACAGTCCAGTTGTCCTTGTTTTTGAATCTTCAAGATAACCATGACCTGGATGAATGAGAATCTGCACAGACGTATTATTATTATTATTATTATAATTATTATTGTTGTTGTTACTATTTTGGTTACCCATGCTTTTTCTCCCCTTTTTGTGCTTGGTGGGTTTTTTTTTTTTTCGTTTTTCCTTTTTAAATGTGAAAATATACTGACATAAATTCCTCGGTTGATTGGTTTTGTGGGCTAAAAAAGTAAATCCACAGGCAGAAAAAATATAAAACAACACAAGCTTAACTTAACAAAACTTAAGTTTTGAGAGTTTAATTTAGAAATGTGTTTTCATAGCGAAGTGCTGAAAGATTTAAGATTTCTTAAAAGATATAAAATAAAAATGAAATTTTCAAAGGTAGAAGATGGTCTTAAATTCAAAAAGAGCTTTTTTAAGGACCTGACATGAATGAGAGAGATTCAGCATCTTGGTCGTCGGTGGTTTAAAGAAATAAATCAGTGTTTTTTAAAGATCTGACACTCAACATGAGTACAGATAAATCTTTTGTTTCTGTTTGTTTTATCTACTCTGCAGGTTTCTGTTATTCACTGTTTTCTTTGACTCTTCTTTTTAAACATGAGAGAATAAATTAAAATAAAAAATAAAACTGATCTTAATATCTTAAAAAAAAACCTCAAACAATCACAGAGATGATGTCCTGTGTGTTTGATCAGGTGTCTGAATTATTCTCTCCTCAGTCCTGAAGCTAATGAGAGCTGAAAGTCCTCGCTGTGGTAACAACACTGAAGAACAGGTTTAGAGGGAGTTTCCTCTGACCTCTGACCTCTGGGGTCAAATCTCTTCCTCTGTGTCAATTGGCCTGTCGCTCACTCTCTTTCTGTGAGATGTTTAAAGTCGTGTTCAACAGAGAACTCTCTTCATGCTAACAGATTCAGTCAGTTCGTTTACATGCGCAGTTAAGATACAGTTAATGCTTAATTAGTCAATTTAACTGGACTCAAATACAGGCACTGGTTAAGAATCCCCATGTTAGTAGAATAAATGTATTTATTAATTGAAAACTTTATGTATTGTCCCATCACGGTGCCGAAATGTTGCTTGTTTTGTTCTTTTTTATGACGTTCAGAGTGTGTTAACAATAAGAGCAGATGTTTCAGTCTGGGGCTCCTACACTTCTGTTTTGTTGCTGTGGTATCAAAAAACTTACTGATGAATTTTCTTTAAGCTCAAATTTGAGTTTAACATAACAGGACCTCAGGCTGGGGGTCTGCGTGTTCTCTTGGTTCATACATTGGTTAACTTCCAGAACTCTGGTTTCCTCCCTCAGACCTTAAACATGCTGGTTAAAGTTAATTTGTGACTATAGATTGTTTGTTTGCTTTCTCTCCTCTTTCTCTACCCCCTTGTTTGGTTTTTGTTCGTTTGTTTGTTTGTTTGTTTTCTTTATTGTCAGTTTTTCTCTGTAATTTTTATTATATGTTTAGAAGTTTGTAAGTCAACACCATAACTTGCCACGTCCATATTTGTCTGTTCACATGTGTTTGTTTGTATGCACTGATTGGTGATTTTTTTTTTTATGACTATAGATTTCCCGTAGGTGTGTGAATGGTTGTTTGTCTTCCTATGTCAGCCCTGTGGTTGCCTATTTAAGGGTCTCCCTAATGTTCTGCCCCATGGACAGCAGCAGCTTGAAGTAAAATCTTCATGCTCTTGTGTTTTTGCGACTCGTGTCACCCCTCGTGGTCTCTTGGCCCCGCCCACTCTGCTTCTGGACCCGGGGACAAACGCCAGCTCATTCAGGGGCCCCTGATTGTGGCCCCGGAGCCTCCACAAAGGCCCCCTGCCTCCTCCCTCAATGGGCAGCCCTGCAGAGGCCCCGTGTGAACCGCAGAGCCCCATCCTGCCCCCCCCACATGTTAATTAATAGTTCTTACGAGCAGATCTGGACGCGGCCGGGCTTTGATTGAAGGCGGCCATTAGCATCGATTAATTGCGCCTGTGGCGTTTGGCGGCCGCTCTGAAAGGAGGAATTAGCCGCTGTGAGTGATTGTGGCGCGGCGGCCTCGAGCCAGCTCAGTGACGGGGCCACTCCGCTCATTAAGAGCAGCAGATTAAATAACCACGAAGGAAATAACCACGATTTCTCGCTTTAATCTGAGCACCAAATGTCAAACGAGGACGGGAACTTCAGATCAAACAGGACCGTTAGCATGGCGGCTAACAGAGACCGTGATGCTGCTTCTCCATCTGACTTTACACAAAGGTTTAGGTTTAATGAAGCAGCGTGGAGCAGCTGCAGGAGGGTCAAACGCCAGATCTCACTCACGTGCAGCGTGTTGGAGAGTTTTGAACAAAAATCTCACAAATCAGAGAAACAGGAAAGAGAAAAGTTTACTGACCAAACACAGAGCAGGAGATTCACTCATACAGAAGAGACTTTAACTTTGAGCAGCATCCATCATTATCCATACTTCTCATCCTGGGTGTGACATCCTGGATGGAGCGCCAGCCAATCACAGAGCACATATGTAGGGACAGGCAAACATTTTTACTCAAAAATGGGAAGAAGTCAGCTCTTAATTCACAGAAAGTCTGAGTTTGTTGTGGTTTTCTTCGTTTCCTCTTCAGAGACATCAGCTGAACCTCAAAATCCACTCGAATGGACTCACAGAACAAGATCAACTATGTAGGACTTTGGAGTTAGCATATGGATATAATAATAAGCACATCACTAACCCCAAAACATAAGCCCGATTCATGCTGCTGTTTCAAACCACAATATTCACCTTAACCTTCTGCTCCACCTCCAGAGGCAGGACCAGAGGTGAAACACTGGAGAGAGCAGCACTGTCGGTGTGTCTGTCTTTGTATGCATGTAAATCAGGCTCATGTCACGCTTTCCTGCACTTTTCACAGCTGTATCACACTCAGTGTTCATTCTGACAGCACTTTTAATTTAGTTTTAGTTTTAGTTGATGAAATTTACTGTAAATTTAGTGGACTAAAATATGAAGTGTAAAGGGTAAGGCATTTTTATGTTTCCTTGAATTTCTGAAGTCATGTTTTACACTTGGATAAAATCAAACATCTAATAACCCTTTATTGAATGCTAGTAAAGTCTGAATGTATAAATGAACAGAAACAAATTGAACTTTTGTGTGAAATGCAGTCACCTTTATTTAGGCTACCTGGTAGAGCATCTCAGTTACAATACCAGAACTGACAACAAACAGTGAACCTGCTCTACATGAATATATCAATTCACAAAGAGAGGAGCTCTGATTGGATCGCTCCACAACTTATCACACCACCACCAAGCTAAGGCAGCTGTGATTGGATATATTCCTAACTTGTCTCTACTTTCTACATGACCAAATTAGGTCTGATTGGATTACATCTCTGTCAAACATTTTAGTCTAGTTTTTATTTGTTGATGAAAATGTCAGTTAATGTAGTTTGAGTTTTTGTCCATGTGCACTTGTTTTTATGAGTTACTGTCTAGTTTTCATCAGGGGAAAAAAGGTTGTTGATGAAAACTATGATGAAAATAATTAGTCAATGAATTAACATTGGTCGCACCATGATTTTACACAAACATCAGATCCTTGAGGAATTAATGTTAGCGTCTTGACATGTGTTGATGGCAGGACCGTAGCCCTCTGTTCAATCTTCACTTTTGACTCAAATACTCACTTTTCCTTTTAAAGAAACTGAAAATGAGGTGTAATGATGACATATTATATACATATATATATATATATATATATATATATATATATATATATATATACACATGTATGATGTCATCAACGTGATGACATCAGCTTGATGCGTCAGAGGAAAAAAAACAGCCACGCAGCTTGTCTGCTGCCGGTTAGACCCGGGTCTGCTGGCAGTGGTAAAGGAGTCACTGGCGGGTTAACTCGCATTGAAAAAACACGCGTTGACCCGCTGATTTTAGTGAAAGCGGTATCAGTCACACTTAGGGCGCAGGAGAACCCTCCCAACAGTCAAACAAATGACAAAAGATCACAATACAAGGCAAATTACGACCAGGGTCATAACAAGTCAGACAGTTATTGAGCAAAAATGATCGTTCACTATCTGGATCACCACCAAAATATAATCATTTTTTAGTTGGGCCATTACCAACATCTCCTGAAAAGTTATGCAAAATCCGCAGGGTAGTTTTTTAGTCATCTTACAAACAAACATACAACGGCAAAAACCTAACCTCCTTGGCGGAGGTACTTACCCTCTTCCACCTCTTCTCAGACTGGGGTCGAGTGATCCCTTCAATGCTGGAACTATCTGAGGCATCATATCAGTAAAAGAGAGCACTTGGAGCCAGTGGGGGAGCACAGTGACAAGCCTCAGCCATTCAAACAGCTCTGGGATGAGCTAACTGGCTTCTTTTTAGCTCATGGCTGCAGTGTGTGTCATTTCTGTGCAGCTGTCTGAGCTAAACTGTGCCTCCACAGCTGAGGCCACAGTCCCTGCTCCTCCTCCAGCTCCTCCTGTCTCTCCTCAGGTGTGCAGGTGTGCACTGAAGCATCCTGGGAACCTCGTGACATGACGGCAGAGTCTGTGACCCGTGGCTAACACTCAGCAGGAGCTGACCTGCAGCTTTCAGGTGATACCTCAGGGTGTCAAAGAGCCACCGACACACTGATCTCTTTACTCCGCTCTAAACTGCAGGTCAGAGGTCACGGTCCTCCTCCTGGTCTCAGTGCTTAGAGTCTGGAGCTGTTTTCACACCTGCTCAAACTCCAGACAGATTCAACAGTCTGAAGGTGAGTGTAGAGAATTATCAGGATTTTCATCTCCAGCCTTTGTCCACATTCTGATAGGAAAAGAAGTGGAGTGATGGGGTTTACTGAAAGTTTGTCTTCTTCTCTTCTCGTGCTGATAACGTAAGATAGAAACTGTGACAGAGATGAGCTGAGGCCACAGTTACAGACAGAGAGTTCACTGAAGTTCAGATTATAGACAAACACAAACTCCAAACTTGGATGATCGATGATCTGATGGATGGATGTATAGAGGGACAGACAGATGGATGGATGGCTTAGAGGATGGATGTAGAGACAGGTGGCTGGATAAACTGATGGATGGATGGATGGATAAATTAACTGAAGACATGAATGGATGATGGAGTCACAGATGAGTTGACGACATGATCCTGAACAAACTGAAGGTCCTCTGCTGCCCCCGTGTGGTCATTACGCTGCACTACAGAAAACCTGCAGGAGAGATCGGAGCTGTTTGGGAGTTCAGGAGTAATCCTGATTAAAGTTAAATGAAAGACGATGACTCAGAATTGTCTATAGAAATATTTAGCTTCTAAACTTCTTTGCTTTTATTCTGTCACTCACTTGTCTCTCTCTCTTTTTAATTTTAAAAACACGCCACACATGATTGAGGAGGGAGTGCACCACCTGACTGTTTTGATCTAACTGACTTTGACTACTTAAGTCTAGAAACATTTAAAGCAGGGACGGGCAACTTTGGATATGATGAGGCCACATTAAGACAGGTGCTCAGTGTGATTTTCAACCTGATCATTATTTAAGACAAAGGAGAGAATATAAACTATCTTTAGGGTATAACACATCCATATTAAAGTTTTAAACATAAGCACAAAGGGTGATGTTATACTTAATCTAAACTCAGACCTGAAGCTTCTTTTTAAATGCAATGTACAAATATTTACTGATACACTTTCAATTATTTAAATGCAAATATAAAGTCAAAATATAAGGCTTTAACCCAGAATAAAAAGGCACTCACTGTGTTTTTATCAGAAGCTTAGGCTGGCTGAGTGTCACCTGTTGACATGGTAACTATTTAAACCACTACACCTTATTAGTGCTGTGAAAACAGAGTGTATTTCACTCATTAATCAGTCTGTATTTTATCAGCTCAGACCTCTGGATCCTCTCCCCACATCGAGCAGGGTCAGATATATTTGCGGCTAAGCCCAGAGCACAGGTGGATGAGTGCACGAGCACGAGTTTAACAGTAAACATGGCATGACTAGAAAAACTGCCTCCAATAATTATATATATATATTTTAAATGTAGTGAGTAATTGGGACCTTGGTAACATCCCAGTCAACACATAAATGCATACAAATCCGGGTCAGACCAAAACAAGTTAGATTTTTTCTTTGCTTTGTTAAAGATCCTCTCGGTGCTTTTTTGGCCTGTATTAAAAGCTGAGAGAGAAAAAAAAAAAGTCATGATCCAGACTGAACACAAAAGATTTAGTTTAAGCTTTTTATTCAGTAAAGCCAAAACAAGACGAAAAGGAAAAATACCTGCTGGACTAAAATCCAACCAAGAAAAGATGAAACACGTTTGTACACATGAAGAGAAAAAGAAAGTTTCAAACTATACAACATGGAAAAATCTCTCTTATACAAACTCCCGGTGAAATACTGTCAAAGTGCTCGTGCATAAGGAGGAAGAGACGCAAACAAGGACAACTTAAACTTATTTTTGGCAATGAAAAACAAAGCTGATGTCCAGAAAATGGATGTAATTTTATAGGGAGGGAGAAATAAATGATTGTGGCAGAAAGATTCACATTTAAAAGAAGAAAATGCTCCAAACTGACAGCATTTAAAGGCAACAGGAACAGCACTGAGGAGGGGACTGATTCTGACTGAAGCTCTGATGGTCTCTAAACATCTGCCTAAAACTGAACCTGGATTAACTGAGGACCAGGACCCTGACTGAAGAGCAGAACCTGGTTTACCTGAGGACCAGGACCCTGACTGAAGAGCAGAACCTGGTTTAACTCAGGATCAGGACCCTAGCAGAGCTAACCTCTGAGGGGAAGAACTTGGATCATAACGGAGACACTCATATTCGTCCTTAAAGGGAACATGAAAGTGAATGTCTGACAAATTTTCATGAAGTGATTGTCTGATTATATCCAGGCTTTAATGCCTGAGCTCTGTCAGCTGCAGGTTTACTCAGAGATCTGCCTCTGGGATTGGAAGAGGCACCAACATGGCGGCCATCTTGGAGAGGGGCAGCTGCACCTCCTGGTGACGGTGGAGGAATATCCAGGTTAAATGTTCAGAGCTCACTTAAGGTGAATACAAACCATCTGGTTGATTTTAAATGTCAGACAAGAGTCTCTGATCCATACGGAAGACTATAAGGGCCATGTTAGACGGAGAAAATAATTTTGGAGAAGTCAAAATTTCGGGATTAAAGTTGTAATGACGAGAATAAAGTCAAATACGATTTTGTGATAAAAGGTGGAAGGTCAAGAAAAAAGTCGAAATACATTGTATGTCAACTTAATTCTCGACTTTGTTTCTCAACATTTCAACTTTTATCTCGTCATTTTGACTTTAATCTCGCCCTGCCAAAAATGACTGTTTCCATCTAAAATGGCCCTAACACTCTTCTGTAGATCTAGGATGTACTGTTCCAGAAAAATATTTCACAGCAGAATAATCTGTGATGAGAACAATCACTGAGTTCCTGATGTCCGCTTCTGAGGATACAGAAGAAGACTAAAGTCAGAAAATGGTGTTTTTTCAAAAAGTAAACTTTTTAAATCTGTGAAAACAGTCGTAGTTTTTAGATTAAATCAAGCATACCAATAAAAAGAAAGAATTTTGAGGTAAAGTTGGAATTATGGGATTTAAATCAAAATTCTGAGATTAGGGACATAATTCACAGAAAATGTCAGAATTTTGAAATCAAATTTAAAGTTCTGGGATTAAAGTCGGTTATCTGAGATAAAAGTCAGAATCTTTATAAAGTTATTTAAGTCAGAATTCTGAGATTAGAAACATAAATCCAAAAAAATGATAGAGTTTTTAAAATTTAAGTTAAAGTTATGGGATTAAAGTCTGAAATCTCAGATTTCAGTCATAATTATGAGATTTAAGACAAAATTCTACAACTTAAATCTGATTTTTTGGAAAAGAAAACTTCAGACATTTAAAATTTAAGTTGAAGTTCTGAGTAAAAGTCAGAATACTGAGATAAAAACCACATTTTTGCAGAAAATAAAAGTAAACATTCTGGGGATTAAATGATGATTCTGATTATCTTTCTAATCTGTCTTTGTCCCCCAGAGTTCTGACATGTTTCTTAGAATTCAGACCTTTTCCAGAATCCTGACTTTGTTCTTAGAAATCTGACTTAAACCTCAAAATTCTGACTTTTCAAAATTTTGACTTTTCATTTAAAATCCTGACTTTTATCTCAGTATAATTATTTTAATAGAGTTCTGACTTTAATCTCAGATTTATGATTTCCCCACACACTTAAAATGTTCAGTCCTTTAAATATATACATTTTTGCAGTGACACTGAGCCTCCTGAGAGGAAAACTGTTTGTAATTCAGCAAACATTTGGAGATTTTTGTGGGATACCATCAAGTGAGGAGTCATCTCACCAAGAGCCCCCCAACAGGTCTTTGAGAGACCAGACGCTTAATAAATGATCCGTTAAATTTGATCTTCAGTGAGCCTGGATCACACTGACCCAGCTCCTGAGGGCCGGACATTAGTGTGAACATTTGGAGGTAAAATCTTTTTTTGAATAAAATAAAAAACAAATGTTTGTGATAAGATAATTTGAGCTTCAAAGGCTCATAAAATACATTAAACTTCCTTCATTTCAGATGTTTTATGGTTTGTTTATGACTCTCTAAAGTCCAAATAAAATCACAAATAAAGCCAAACCTGCTGTTTAAGACGCACCTGTAAAACGGTCTCTTCAGTCTGAAAAATTGCCGGAGTCCTATGAACCGTATTGAGTCATTCACTGCACACGACCCAGTGGGACTGAAAACCTGTCAAACATGCATATCCAACGTTTCAATGTAAACAACAAACTGGGATCCAGAATAATGCTGATGAGGCAGGTACAGCTAATTTTAACCCACTGTACTAACTGTACTTTTCAACTATCACTTTAACCGTGAGCTGAGACCCTGGATCTGCAGTTTTCAGCAACAGTATCGTTGATTATTCCCTGAAACACGAGGGGAAACACTCTCCACCACTCCAGAGGCAGAATTCAGGCTCAGTGAAGCTTCAAACTCTGTTTTCCTGAAAAAATGTGAAACTGTTTGTGGAGTTTGACTGAATATCTCTGAACAAACGAGCTCATGGGACAGAAAAATATCTGCATAATCATTCAGTGTGAGAGTCTCAGGCACTTGAAGAACAGGCTGGACATAACGTCAGTCTAGTTTTACTGCAGAGTTGTAGCTTGGGCTGTATGGAGAATGGACAATGCAGCATCTATCCACAAGTGAAGCCAAAAGAGCTCCCCCTGCTGGCTGGACAATGCATCTTTTCAGAGTGAAAAACAAGAAACTCTGATGGACTTATTCGACGCTCTTTAGCAGGATATTTTGGCTTCACTTTAGTACAAGAGAGGGAGGCAGATACACACCGTCCGTATTAATATACGGTCAGTGTTTGCAGGTTTTTCTGGTCTGACTGATCATTCAGGACGCTGCCGCTCTCACCAAAGAATCAGAGAAACAAAACTGCATTTTCACGGCCAAAAACCGCCAAAAACCTCCAGAAACAGGTCAGTAATCAGGTCCTCTTCATGGGGGCAAGACCTCATGGATCAGAGGCTGAGTACAGGGTGAACCCTCATGAGGAGAAAGACCTGGTCCATGGTTGATCAGAGGCTGAGTACAGGACGAACCCACATGAGGAGAAAGACCTGGTCCATGGTTGATCAGAGGCTGAGTACAGGACGAACCCACATGAGGAGAAAGACCTGGTACTTGGTGGATCAGAGGCTCAGTACAGGGTGAACCCACGTGAGGAGAAAGACCTGGTACTTGGTGGATCAGAGGCTGAGTACAGGATGAACCCACATGAGAAGAAAGACCTGGTCCATGGTGGATCAGAGGCTCAGTGTGGACATGGATGCAGCTTCAGGTCCTCGTAGCTGCAGCAGTAAACCTGTTTGGACAGTGGAGCTGTAGACCTGAACCCAGAGCAGCCCCTCGTTTCCCTCCAGGTTCTCGGTCGGCCATGGAGACCTGGGACCTGGTTCTGCCCCCTGCAGGTTACCTGGTGAATAAAAAGGGGCGTAGAGTTTCTGTAGTGGTCAGGTGATCATCTGGGGGCGATCTCCTGCATCAGGGGCAGGTGGATGGTGGGACAGGAGTCTCTGTGCCTCAGTTTGAACATCAGCTGCTCCTTTTCCTGAGACAGGTTCTGGTTTTTGATGGCCTGCCGCTCCAGCGCCTCCTTCAGGTCCTGCTGCTCCCTGGATATCTGCCTGAAGGAGCACAGAACAGGTGAGGGTCAGTGTCTGTGTTTTCAGTGCTATACCCCACGGAAAAGTCAGGATTATGAGATTAAAGATGGAATCTGGGATTAGAGATAATGTTTACTTTCTCTTATTGTTTTTATTTCGGTCCTCATGGTCTCCTCCTATGTTGCATGGTTCGTGTATTGTCTGGGTTCTTAAGACAAAACGTGTTTTTCCTGTAACAGTGCCTTGATTTAATCCGGGCTTTTTGTTTTGTTTTTTGTTTTAATTTCCTTTTGTGCTCTTGTGATTGCTGTCTGTATGTTCCTGTCTGATTGTCAAAGCACTATGTAAACCACTGTTTTTAAAAAGTGCTACACAAATAAAGTTATTATTATTATTATTATTATTATTATTATTAAAACTTAAATCCAAACTATGGGGTTAAAATCAGAATTCTGAGATTAGAAACTCAAATCCGGGAAATGGACAGAATTTTAAAATTTAAATGAAAATTCTGGGGATTTAAGTCAGAATTCTGAGATTACAGGCATAATTATGAGATTTGAGACGATATTATTAGACAAAATTCATTGTTTTGCAGAAGAAAAAAATCAAAATCTTGAGATTAAAGTCAGAATTCTGAGATTAAAGTTGGAATATGGGATTTAAGACAAATTTCTGGTATTAGAGACATTATTATAATTTTTATTTCAGGATACTGAAATTTAAAACATGATTTAAAGATTTATGTCCAGATTACAGGGTTAAAATCAGAACTCTGAGATTAGAATTTAAAATCTTAGAAAATTGCAGAATTTTTTTATTTAAAATCAAATTCTGAGACTAAAGTCTGAATCTTTGGAGTAGAAAAATCAAAATCCTGAGATTAAAGTTGAAACTCTGAGATTTCAGACATAATTATAATATTTAAGACAGAATTCAGAGACTGAAGTCATTATTTTTAAAGAAGAAAAGTCAAAATCCAGGGATTAAAGATGGACTTCTGAGACAAAGTCAGAGTTTTGAAGTTGAAGTTCTGAGATTAAAGTCAGAATTCAGGGGTTAAAGGGATAATTCTGACTACTTCCAGAATTCTGAATTTTGTCCCAGTATAATGATTAAAACATTAGATTTTATCAGTAGAGTGACGCAGATTTTCAGTTTTATTATGAGACAAATTCAGCCTCTTCTGTCCTCACTACTACAAGCATCGGTGCAGAGCTTTGTGGACCTCAGCCTGGGCTCACTGCGGTACCATAAATCAGGCTTAAGCTCAAACAAACTGAGGTTCATGTGGACCGTGCAGCCTTGGACGGAGTCAAACTGTGGTTCAGATTTTCCATCCCAGTCGACATCTGATCCTCTGATTCAGCAGAGACTCAACTCAAGGTCAAATGTTTGACTTTAACATTTTGACCAGAGAAGTTCACGGCTCACTGATGAGGCCGAGCTGACTCACATAATCCAGCAGGTGGCGCCACTTTCCAGGAAGAAGAATTACTTACTGAATAAATGTCTGACAGTTCTCTATCCTGACGTTCAGGTCCTCGTTCTGCTGCAGGACGTGCACGATCTGATCCTCCAGCGCCAGGTTCTTCTCCACCTGAGGGACACAACAGATTTATAACCCATCAGACAAACATCAGATCATTAATCTTTGTCTCCGGCAGACTGACCAGAGCGTCCATCTGCTGCAGCTTCTTGTTCTGCTCCTGGACTCTCTGACTCTTCATCTCGATCACAAACACCAGGGACTCCTGCTCGGACTCCCAGAATGCACCAGGGCTGCCGTGGGCCTGGAGGAGGGACAGAGGAATCACTAAAGTCTCCACAGAAGAGAAAACCCGATCTGAGAGGATCCTCTGATACGATTCATGACAGTTTCACCCACTAAAATAAAACTACTAAAGCCCCTGGATGTGGGTTACATGTGAGTTTCTTTTAATTTAACTTAATTAACCTTCAAACATTTAAAACAGAAGCTCAGTGGATTAAATAAAGAGTCAAAACCAAAGCCTGACTTCATAAAAATCAGCGTATGAGCATGAATACACACCTGAATATTTCTCTGCAGGTCTTTCTTAAATGTTGATTCCTCAACCCTCCTCCTCAGCTCATCATAAACCTCCAGATCCGCCGTCAGCTGCGTCACTTTGCTCTTCAATCACAAGAAAATGCGTCACAATAAAAGCAAAATGAGCCTGATTTAATAATCATAAATAATCCACTCTCTCAGTGAAAAGATCTTTTCTTTACCTTGAGATCGCTCTCTGCAGCCTCAAACTTTTCTGTCAGATCATTTTTGTCTTTTTCGTGTTTCTTCTGAAGCTCTGAAAACAATCAGAGAAGAAATCATTTATGTTTTTAACATTCTCACATGGGAACAAAAATCAGGAGTCCAGTTTGAGGGATTATTGTGCAGTGATTTAAAGCAGAAACTCCTCTGCAAGTATTATTTTTGATTTTGGATATTTCATTAAAGTTAGTCGTTTCTAAAGGAGGAAACAAGAATGAAATAAACCAAACAAATCACTCATTGGCTTGTAAACCTCTAACTTATATTAGAAAAGAGCTGTAAGGGTGAAAATCATACATCTTTTTAATTATTCATGAATTGATTTTCTTGTTTCCACATGTTTACCCAAAGGGACGTCCTCGACTTTCTGCTCTATGGCCAAAGTCTCTTCACTTACTGCCGAAAGAAAATCTTCAGTTTAAAAGAGAAAAGAAGCAAATAAATGCTTTTGTGGCCTAATTTTCTTTGAAATAACTGCTGCAGGATTTTTAGAATGAAGCGCCAGGTCTTTCTCAGAGCCACACCAAGAAATAAATCAGATATTTGAACCAGGTTTAATGTAAGACAGACACTTTGAGCCCCATTTTCTTTAAGTTTAATGTTCTTTCACACAAAACATGGATCTGCATATGCTCTTTTGTTTGGCTCTGTAAAACTGACTTTTATCTTGAAACCAAACTTCTTCTCTTAAATTCTTTTGTTTCTTTGTCTTGCTGTTGGTGAGAAATGTGCCCACACATGCCTGAACAGAAATATGAACAAACAAATCAACAACTAAGACCATTAAATAAATAACCAAACTGCAAAAACCTGGGGGATATTGATACCAATAATCACCTGTTCCCTTCATGGTGGCAGTTTGAGTCAGAAAGAAACGTGAAGCAAGAAAAACAACATTTTATGATTTATAACTAACGATCTTGATTTATCAAAGTGGACTTTCAGTGACGACGTAAACTGTTATGGTACATTCTTACATTCTGACAATACTGCAGCCAAAATATGAGATAAAAATGGACTGTCTGTAAATATGTATCTGCAAATACAGATAAATAACTTCTTAGGCTGTTACGCTGATATTAGTCTAACAATATTGTTCATCTCTTCTAGATAATCTCGATAAAAAACTGTTTGTACTCAAAGTTCAAGTACTTTTCACAAAGAAATAAGTTGTTTTCATCTTTTAACTTTTGGATAATCTGATTTCAGATTTTTTGAGATTCAATAGAACCAGTTACTGATTCACATCATACTCATTTATGCTGTTAAAAATGTTAATTATTAAAAAAAAAACCATTATAACAGCATACATTTCGCACTAGTGTAGGGGAATGTTTGAGAAGCAAACCAACAGAGCTGTTTCCTTAAACTCTTTGTGGATTAGAGTATTTTCAGCAGAAAAACAAACATTTCAGCCATAATTCAGGGCATTTTTCTCTGCTGCAGTGTGTGACGTGTATAACTAATGTTGCCTCTTTTTTAATGCACAGAAAAGTTAAAGTATTTCTTCACATTTCAGCTAAAGACACAAAATCTGCAGCACAAGCTGAGTCACTTCACCCCAAAGCAAAATGAATAAGGCAGGGAGCAGGCCAGGAGACCCTTAAACTGCATTTTTTTCAACACATTAATCACTTTATTAAAAAAAAAAAAAGTCGCTTTTATTTTTCCGACATCGCTCTGGTGAATTTTTCTTTTAAAAGCCTACGATCGTACAGCAGCTCTGTTAAGAAGGCTGCCTCTGAAGCTGTTTCTAACATGGCTGTTTAAAGGTGATCTATAAATAATGATTATTATTCAAACAGATGCTGACGTGCAGGAGGTGCCAAAGTTTAATTCTGTATCTGTGCTGACCTGCAGCTCTCAGAGGAGCAGCTGATGACATTAACAGGACAGGTTTCAGCTAAAATGAGTCCTTAATAACATTTAATGAGGTTTTAATGTGAGAATAATGAACACATACGCACTGACAGGTTTTATACCCATCGTAAACATTTTAAAAACTACATAAGAACATTGTTTTTATGATTTTGAGGTGTTTTACCTTCCACTTGTCCCTCGTGTTGCTCAGTAGCACTTTTACTTTTCTGTTCGTGCAGCACGTTCAGATCAGCCGTCGTCTCTGTTTTCACCTGAAAATCACAGCAGATCAGGCTGATTAACAAAAATACTGTAACAACCCCTCATGAACGAGCTTCTTTCGTTTTTAAAGTGGATTTTAAGGGCACTTTGAGCCTTTATTGATGAGAAGAGACAGTGAGGGAGCAGGGAAGACTTTCTGCACCCCCTTAACAAGCTTTTCTCACTTGCAGAAACGTCCTGGATAATCTCACACCAGATCGGTGTGAAGCCGAAACATTCTGGTATCAGAGCCACAGCTGGAGCCATGTCAGTCGATCTGTTCTCATCAGACACTGAAAATGCAAAGACTAAGTAACAAAACCTTCAGTTTATTTCACAGAAACACACAGAAAAGGAACTGAAACGTGTCTGAAAAAGAGGAAACACTTTAAATTTAGTGTCCTGAATGTTTTTTGGTCTCAGAGGAGGATGAATGTAGAAGCAGAGGCTGCAGGAGTGACACAGCCGAGCTCAGAAATAAAAACCTCCTGGCAGCAGATCCAGGATCAGCTGCAGTCTGGTCCAGACCAGGTCTGATTGAATTACACTCCAGAGTGACGGCGTGGAGGTCTCAGTCTTTAAATCGTCTGTTTGAAGAGTTGAACCGAGTAAAGACTTTTGTTAGAGGGCTTCACAGGTTATTCCTCTTCCTCACCTTCTCCAGGAGGCTGAGCACCAGCCCGCACACCTCCACGTCAGCGTGGTCCTTCAGAAGCTCCGCCCTCTCCAGGTTCCCATTGGCTGAGAGCGCTTCCTTTAAAATCCTCAGCTGCCACTCAAACCGCTCGACTTGTTTCTCCAGACAGACGTCCGATTCACCTGCCGTGACTTTACCTGAAGATGGACACGGAGAACAAAAACATGCATGTATCATTCACTGCAACTCAACACAAGTCCAGCAGGGGGCACTATACTGTGTGCCATCTGACACGGAGGAAAATGTTATAAACGCAGCTCTGACTGTAACGGATGAACTCACTCTGGTCATTACATCATCGACCTGTTCGCACACGCTCAGTCTGGATGACGTCTTCAGCTCAGACTTCATCATAAACATGTCAGCGGTCGTAAAGATAATAACGGTTATTTTATTCAAACTGTAAAACGTGAAACTTCCTTCAGAACGTTACATTAGCTAAATCTGCTGTCAGGACTCGTCTGTGAGCGAAAAACGTGAAAACATGAAACTGTTCAATCATCAGAGTTCGTTTCTTTTTGGCTCCTCATTGTTCTGTGATCACTGAAGATCATCTGGAGGGAAAAACAAGTCTGAGCCCGTCTGCATGTTGAATTGATTTTGAAACAAAGAGCAGATTTATTTTTATTATTCTGTTAATGAACTTTAAGGCAGTAGGAAAAAGTGATCAGAAGATGGAAAAACACCAGAGGTCATAAATCAGAGCATGTTTTTACAGTTATGAGTGTAAATCAGTGTTTTTACTTTCATACAGCAGCACTGGAGAGAAAGTGGAGGCTCTGCAGGGCACATGAGCCACAGATTAGTTTTAATGTGACCTCAACAGCATTTCTGAAACTAAAAGCTCTTAAAAGATTTCTATTTAAAACATCGGAGAAATGGTCTGATAAGAGAATATTTTACAGGCGAGTTAAAAAGCTTCGATTTGAAAAAAACAAGGGACAAAAAATCCTTCATGAACTCAAGAGCAAAACAACATTAATAAGAAAAAACGATAAGAAAAGACATTTCCAGTATTGTCTTAAACTGAAAGAAAAAGAAAAGGCCGCTCATTTTATTTAAACCATAGGAGACCCAGCAGTGTTCCCTGAGGAACTCCAAATCTAATGATAGCAATTAATCACCTTTTATCTTCTGTTTAAACATTAATCCAGATCTTAAATGGTTAACTGACTTAAGCTTGTAGAGAGCGACTGTCCTCGTCTGGTTAATCACGGTGCCTTTACACCACGTCACATGACATCTTCACGCTGATGGTTGATGTTTGCTGGTTAAAGTAGCGACCTCTTTGACCTGAAGGTCAGCATATCCGAGTTTCGCATAAGCTCAGTCGCCTCTTAGGGTCACCGTTTCTACTCGGACGGTTGAACGATCCCAAGTTTACGAGTTTGTAAGTGTAATGCATTTAACTGGGATGTGATTTAATTCCCAGCACAACTTTAGCTTCACTTCATTAATTTTCCCTTAAAGGGTGACATAAAAAACAAAAAACCCACCAAGAGTGTCCATTTAGGATAACCATTTCAACTTTAATCCACATTTATCACCTCCTCAGTGTAAACCTTATCCAAAGTCAAATTCATGCACATAATACTGCACATTTCATCTTATGTGAAAGACTTCCCAGCTTATTTCATTTCTTTATTAAACCAGGTGAGCAAACAGTTATCAGATATTTATTAAAGCAGAAAATAGTAAAAACTTTGAGTATTTTGTCCAAACTTAAAGCACTTCTCAAACTTTGAAATCTGCCTACAGATTCATGATTGTCTCTCTCTCTCTCAGACGATGAACTGATCCTAAACGGGAGACAAAGGCAGCTTTAGATTCAGGAAACAGCTCTTTAAAGCTATTTTAAATATAAAACCTTCATTATATCCACTCTTAATTGACTTACTGATTATTTTACCACTTTAAAGTCTTCACAAGTCTTTTCTCTGGGCTGTCTGTCAGTAGACTGTAGTAAATCTGGATCTGGATCAGTCTGAATCAAAAACTGATTCTGAATCCAATCGTCACTTCAGAATCTGAATCAAATCATCAGGAAAGACTGAAATCTCTACGGCCTCTTGTAGCTACACATGCTGCTGATAACTGATTTTTGTGTGCATTAAGATCTATAAGCCACAATGATAATCAGCTATTTTCCTTTTTCATCCTTTATTTTGGGCTAACGATGCTGAGGTTTCTAATTGACCTTTTTTACCCTCTGGGTTTTCTCTGCCTGCTCGAGTGTTTCCATGCAGTCTTACATAAATGATCAGATTAATAATTAGATTTTTTTTCTAATAATTTACATTATTTCTTGATGTTTGCTCTATCACCCAGATCCCCCTGTAGTTCACCTTCTGCTGGTCTGTGCTCTCGGCTCTGGTAAATATTTGGGAGGGTGGGATTGATTTTAATAAAACTACAGCCTGAGTGCTGCAGAGGCTCATCGATCTGTTTTCAACAGATCGTTGGACAACAATGGAGCTTTATGTGAGATGTACCAGGCTCTCAAACAAATGTTATTACTTAGTGGTCGTGTTGTTCGGGGGAATTCACAGCATCAGTGGCTCCTGAAGGGGTCCGGACCCCCCGATGGTCACAAGATGCTCTCCAGAAGACAAAGCTTTTCACAGTTTGAAAGTGGCATGTTTGACCCTTAGAGCTCAAGGATACAAACAAAACGGATTAAATTTGATCGAAAACCACAGTCACTGGATGAAATAAAAGTGATGCTCCAAAGAAAAAAAGACCATCACTGTTGTTTTGAGTGCAATGAAGAGGTCTGCAGCACAGGGGGGTCTCCAGTCCTGATGTTGGCTTGGAGGATATAAAGTGTGGAAACCCTGCACTACTCCACTCGTGTTTATTTAATCATTTTTGCATGCGTGCAACAGAAAACCAATAAGGATCTTTTACACAAAAAGAAACCAGGAACTTTTAGCTCTTGTGGCCAATTGCTGTCCATGTCCTTAAATACCAGGGAGATTATGTAGCTTTAAAAACACTCGGCTCAAAACATTTGTAGGAACATTATTTCACTCGATTATTTATCCCCTCTCATAATCCCAATTGGAGTTGTGTTTTATATTGGTATAAAGCCTGATTAGTCACCTTTACAATGAGGTACCACTTCTCCTAACTATTCTTACATTTCCACTATGTTTTAACCCTTTGGCTCCATTTATTTTTGTATTTATACACTGAGTTTTACTGTTCTCTGTTCTGTAAGCAGGGCTTCAAAAAGTTGTTGTACGAAGGTGGAAATGACAATGAAGGCTTTTCTATTTTATTCTCCATTTTTTTATCCAGTTGTGCGTCTCCTATTTCTGCTTTTTCACGGAGGATAGTTTTATTTAAAGCCCGTAACAAACATTTTAAATAGTTCGTCTCTAACAGTAATAAAAGTTAATGCACTTTGAAAGATTCTGCACACAAACAGACAATAAATGTTTGATAAATACTCCTTCAAACAAGTCTGTAAACATCATCTTGACCGATTGTTTCCCCCCTTTAGTAACACCAAGTCATATGGTATTTGATATAGATGTTAAGCCTGATTTGTCATGTTTTTAACGAAGCACAGCTTGTAAGGATCGGGCATTCATGAAACGAGCAGCACAGCTAAACTTGTGGGCAGCACCCGAGAAAATGTACAAAAAATCCCCTACAGCTGGAGGCTGGTGTTCTGGTGTGTAGAGTGCTCAGACTATTTGGTGTCAGCCCTGGTACCGTTACCAAACATAGGACCATGAGACTGGTGAAGTCAAAGGCAGACCACGAAGTGGGCATCCCAGGAAGACAACACCCCAAGAAGCACTTATTTTATGGGCGCTACCCACACGCTCAGCTGTGTTACTCATTCTGTGAATGAACGATCCTCACAAGTTCGATCTCAATCTAAAGACGACTAATCAGGCTTTTAACGATATAAAGTATAACACCAGTTGGTGCCATTAAAGGGGAAGAAATAATCCACCAAACTTTTTTTGAGAAGCATAGTAGTACAGAAACAGGGCAACAGGTGGCATATTAAGCTATATGCTAAGAGGTTAGCAGTGACTTTTTAACAGCTTTTCTCCCTCATTTTGTCAAAACCATTTGTTGTTCACAAAAGCTGTACTTAACTAATCAGATACAGCACTGCAGACCCCTGAACCTTGAGGAAGTCCAGGATCTTTAAATCTTTCAGCCTGGAGCTGGACTCAAACGCTGGCTCCTTCTATGAAAATGTACACAGGTCCTCAAAAGGTTCCAGGTTCCTTGGGAAAGATTTTACTGTAGAAAAGCCCCTTTGGCCTCAGCGAGTTCCTGATAACAACGATCAAACATCTGCACAGAGACTCCAGCAGCTCTGGAGAGTGATTCACTGAGAGACGACGTCGGACCGCCTTAAATGAGAGCTTCCCTTTGTGGTTTAAGCTGAACAATCTGCTCATAAACACAAGGAACCGAGTTAAAGTCTCCCCGTCCGTGCTGAGTCACTCCCTCACAGCAGAGGCTTCGTTGAGTCACATAAGCGCTGAAGACCACGACCCTAACACACCTCCGTCACCCCTCATTTACCTCCAGCGCCGCTCTGTTTACAGCCATCTCCCAGGAATTAAGAGGAGGAACTGTTCGGGGATTTATGGCTTGTTTTTGGGAAACTTTGCAGCTCGTAAAGATTTTAATTAAAAGCTGAACGATCATCGAGACATTTTATATAATCATTTTATTTGTTTTCCACAGCAGCAGCTCTTCATGTTTATGGAGCTTTGACGTGCTCCAGCTCTGCCTGTTTCCATAGAGGCTTTATGCAAGGGTTACTTATTCTTTTACTGATTTATTTTTTATAATGCAGCCATTTATACTGTATTTATTTTGTATTTAAAGTCTCGCCTATGTTTTTGAATCCTCTAAAAGATGGGTAGCATTTTTTAAAAATATATTTATTTATAATACTGGAACTAAATCAGTCCTTTTATTACGCTGCAGAAGCCAAAAGCAAGTCTTAAACAGATACAGGGATGGGAATCAAATTCAGCTGAGAATCGATATCATCAGTCTTTTTGCCTATTATTACTTTCATCAATTCCTTTGACTTTGTTCTGCATGCTTTGCAAATGAAGGACGTCACGCTCTCATTAGAGGCAGTCAGCAGAAACAACAACAAAAAAGTCAAAGATGAGATCATGGCACACAGCGGGCAGAAGTGGTTAAAGTTGTGGCATACTTTTGTAATTAAAAAGACACTTCCTGCAGGTATAGAGGGTGGAAACTTGCAGAAGCATTCAGAACTAAATATCAAAAACTTGCATAGAGTTCCAGCACAAAATATCCCCAGAAATCAAAAAGACAATCTTTAATTAATGAGCAGAATCCATGATGGAGTTGGTTTCAGCAGAATCATACCGATTCCCGTCCCTATCAGGTACTGTTTCTGGTTTATTAAGGAGCAGTTAATGGAGCTCAAAGTGAGGCCTGGTCCTCTGACAGATTCTCATGGCCTTTAAAAGTCTGACGTACGAACAGGAAGTGAAACAGAAAGAGCAAAAACAAAAGCTGCAGCAGACGAGAGAGGAAACCCACAGTCTGATGTGAAGATGTTTGAGCCTCACCTCCTTCATCCTGCCGGCTGTTCTCTTTCTGAGTCTTTCCTCCCTTCTTGGCTTTACTCTTCTTCTGAAAACAACAAAAACAAAGAAAGAAAAGTTTTAGTGACAGCTTCAGATAAAAATAAAACAATTCAATCAATCATGTTTTGTGATGTAAGTTTAAACCAGTCCATCAAACACCTGAACTCCTTCAAATCATTCACACAGTTGAAGATATTTTCTGGTCTTTGTTGACGGTGGAGGTCCAGTTGATGGACTTGGACAGAGAAGGGAAAGCACGTCGCAAACAGGCCTCTGGTTGGATTTGAACTCTGCTTCATGATGATATTTAGACTTGAGAACTTGATTTGACAAGGTTTACTGTTTCCAGTTAATAAAAAATCTTTCACCTGCACTTTGGGTTAAAAATGAATTCCTGAGATCTTTATTGTTTTTCATTTACCCTCAAGTATCCAGTGCTGAACCATTTCTTTAGATCAGTGCTCCTCGCAGGGCGGACTAATGTGTCTCGAGGCAAGTCTGTTGTGAAGCGTCTTCAGATAAAACTTGTTATGAACTGTGATATACAAATAAAGATTGATTGACCAATTGAAGTCTTCATTCTGTGTGCCTCAGGAATTTGGACATCCATAAGATATTAGTGAGGTTTGCAAAATTACAGGAATTTTCAAAGTTAGAATAAACAGGGATAAACATAAAGTTCAGGGATGACCGCAAACATAGACTATAAATATAGTTGGGAAACCATATTTGAGCACAATCTTGACTAAAAAGCATCAGATTTCATGCAGGTGTACTTGAAAATATCTCTGCTGTTCCTCCATCACATGCATACTGCAGCCCGTGGATGTAAAGTGAAGCTGAAATTAATCAATCAATAAAATAATTAAAACTTGAAAAGTTCTACTTCCAAATAAGTCTGTTAAATGCTTTTTTTTAATTGTATTATTCTGCATGGATGTCTGTCTTTGACAAAATCAAATCAGAATCAGAATTACTTCATTAACCCCTAAGGGAAAATTTGGTTTTTCCAGTTGCTCTTATACACAGTATAGCAGCAGGGATATCAAATAATGACATTAAAATAGATAAGAGCAGGAAAAATTAAGTAAGCAAGTAAAAAGTTAAGTAAGCAGGATGCAATATGCAGTGTCTTCAAGCTATATCAACTTTCTTATGAAGAAAAAAAGAATTAAAATAAGTAAAAGTGAGACTATGAACAAGGCCAAGGAATTTACACTATTAACATGAACAATATGCACAATATGAATATAAACATAATGATACTGTTTGACAGTAGATGTTTATATATGATACAGTTTGTTTAATTTATTCACATTTCTAGTTAACTCGCATAAATTCCCATGGAAAGTTCCTGGAAAGTTTCCTGAAAATATCCACCATCTAAACAATGAAATGTATGTTTACTCTGAATATAAATGTTGGATCGCTTTATTAATAGGTATTTTATTAATAAAACTTGGATCATATTTTTAACATTTCAGGAATATATTCCGGTGATTTTTCTGCAGATGAACAAAGATGCAAAGCTAATATTTTTTTTTATTATTTTGTAAATATATGGTCCTCTCCACTTACAGCACATTTCCTTAAAGCACTCTCAGGGTCAGCCTCTGCTGCTCCACACCAGCTAAGTTTGCCCTCTGATTACAGCTGACGGCATGTTAAAGGTTTAATAATATTATCTGAGTGAGCTCACGGTGCAGCCTGCAGAGCTCTAATCTGTGATCCTAACAGATTATTTAGAGTGTCGGAGACGCTGGACAGGCCTCCTGTGGGACGTCCTGGTCCAGGTTGTCAGAGTGGAGCAGGGTGGAGGTTATGAAATCTGCTGATGGAGTCTCTCATTAGTCTCCACATGACTGCCGCTCAAACTTTCCCTCTTTTCTTTCCCTCTCTTATGTAACCTCAGCTGCAGAGAAAACAACGATGGCGGCGGCTGTGAGCTCAGGGAGATGATTAAAGAACGAGCAAACAGGCGCTCATTGTTCTCACACCTGCAGATTATCACTTTAGTGACAGCTGATGGTTAATATGAGGGCAAATCTCTGCACCAGAGGGAAACATCGATACTACAGCGTCAGAGTCAAAGCTGAAACGTGACTGCCCGCTTGTTTTTGGAAGTTTAATCCACGCTCAAATCCTTCGGCAACACTCCAGAAAATTCCTGCATCGATATTTTTAATCCTGGTGTGAACAAACCAACGAATAAATACGACTGTTAAATATTTTAACTCATGGTAAATAGGATTAAAGATGCCAAAAAGAGCAGAGATACAAGCCTGTGGACACACTGTTTTCATGAAGTACAGGAACTGCATGTCCCAGAATGCACTGCGAGTCCTAAATTCACTGTGACTGAGTGATTTATAATCTTTCACAACAAAAACAGACCTCATTTATTCCTGTGTTTATAATATTAATAGTAGGCTGCATACACTCAAGGCCACTATATCTGTAATGCAAGAGGTTGATTAGCCAATCACATGGCAGCAACCCAGTCCATTAAGGCATGCAGGTATGGTCAAGACGTGACGTTCAAACTGAGCATCAGGATGGAGAACAAAGGCGATTTAACAGACTTTAACATGGCATGGCTGATCTACTGGGTCTGAAAAAGAGAAAATATCCAATAAGCAGGGCTACAGTGACTCACATGACCACTCCTTACAACCAAGGTCTGCAGAAGACCATGAAGCAGATGGTCTCCAGCAGCAGAGGACCACACCTAGTGCCACTTCTGTCAGCTCAGAACAGGTGTGTCCTTAGCCTGAAGATGCAGAAAATGAATAAACTGTAAACCTCTTAAACCTGGTCCACAGTGGAAACCTGGTCTACATGTAGGAGATGAACCTCCTTCAATACACCTGTGATGTGAAAAACATTTCTCTGGAAAGACGAAGAGTTTGTATTAACGGTCAGAAGGAGCTCTTTACAGCAAAGTTTAGCAAAGTTTTGGAGTATCAGGGAACTCATGCTGCGTTCACTTTACAACAGAGCTGGGAATAATGTCATATCTGAGTTATCAGCGTTCCAGTTACAAAGTCGGAAAATACTCGCCGATCCACCAGGCTATTGTTAGCTGTTGTTAGCACTAGGAGTGTCCCGATGCGATATTGATATCGGATATCGGTCCGATATCAGCCAAAAAAAAAAAATAGCGGATTATATCGACCTGCATCTAAAATCTCCGATATAAGCACTCCGATACAACCAGTCCATTCTAATTTCTTTTTTATTTATTTAATTCAGTTGTAGAATATGCTTATGTTTAAGTTAAACACAGTGGTTATTTTGCAATTTAAAAAAATACGTTTTTGTTTCTATTGGATTTATTGAGGTTACTTTTCAGGGTCTTCTCTTGTATTTATTTTATTTAATTGTAGTATATTCGTATGTTTAAGGTTAAAATTTATTTAACCCATTGGTTAACAACAAATGGATTTGTTTTCCCATACCTACTATTGCTGAGTACTGTTCTGTGTCTGAGTAATCTCACTTGATCAAGCCTTTTTTTACAGTCCATACTACAAAATAGTAATAAAAGTATGTATGACTCCTGCTGATATCGTATCGGATCGATGTCGGTATCGGCCAATACTCAAGGCTGCAATATCGGTATCGTATCGGAGGTGAAAAAGTTGTATCGGGACACCCCTAGCTAGCACGCCCTGCGTTTTAGTTCACACATACCACATGAACAATGTAAATAACACTACAGCAGTATTTTTATTTATATACGCCAAAAAATACCATGTATACGGCTGATTTAGTGCAACAAACACTAGTCAGAAGTGCTAATAAACAGAATATTACAGCAGCTTAATAACTGTTTACACCCGGGGCAGCCATCTTTGATGGTAAACTCGGAGGAGGTAAGGATCCCCCAAGTTCCCAGTAGGAAATTTCTGATCTCAGGGGCGTTCCAGATGAAATTCCCCACTCAGGACTCAGAAATCAACTGAAACGCAGCATCAGAGTGACACTGCATGAAATGTTAGACCTAATAAGGCCGTTTGTGATCATTGCTGTGGATGTATTCTGGATTTGCTTCATATTTTAAACGACCTGTATATGTAGTGTGCTGGGCTGTTATAATTATGAAAAAGTTCAATAAAGAGAATGAAAAACAGTTCACTGCCCAACACTACACACAAGCAGGCTTTGTCTCTGGAGGAGGAGGGAACCCTGGCATACACGAGGAGAACATGCAAACTCCAAGGACCTCCCAAGATTAAACCAGCAGTTATAAAAGTCGTATCTGTGCACCAGGACACAACAAAGTACAGTCAACACTGATACAGTTTTAAAAACAGACAAATAAAAACCCATCAGCACCTCCAGAAACTCAAACAGGGCTCCACACAGAGGAGAAAAGCAAAGGGAACCTGCTAGTGACGGACAGGCAGGTGGTCTAGACCAGCCAGACCTATTTTACTGTTTCAGTTGTTCATTTAAAAACTTGATCGCTCGTGGAAGAAAAGAAAATTTGGATCAGTTGAAAATTGTGAAAAAAGCTGTGAGAGGATCACAGCAGACCAGAGGCCTTCAGCTGCTCACAGGCTGGTCTGGGTTTGAGTTTTCTGTCTCAGGGTGGAGAAGATGGAGGTGCTGCTCTGACAAAAGGATCAGGACGTCTTTAGTGTCTGATCGCAGCCCTCGTCTGGCTGGTCAGCAGACACGTGCGGTCTTGGGCGTGAGTCTGGACTCAAACAAACACTCTGGAGCTGCAGGATCCGTCTGAAGGCCGAGAACAAAACCCTGAAAGGCTTCAGTGTTTCCTCACACACCCTCACATCACTCAAGCAGAGAGGAAAACAATCACACCCTGAAACTGCCCCTGTAAACACTGAACGCTGCTCAGCAAACTTTATTTAAACATGCAGCTGGAACAATAAATATCTGAGCTCTAAACACCTCCTGCTGCACCAGGAGGAGGAGGAGGAGCGGCGTGTGCTCCTGCAGGCGTCCTCGGGCCCCTCACTTTAAAAAGGCTCATAAATCAACGTCGAGGCCCCGCTCTGTTTGCTCAGCACTTCACCGTCAAGAAAAACCTGCCCGCTCCGAACCCCACCACTGGTTTCAGAGAGAGGAGACTCGGAGGGGAAGGTTAGTTTCTGCTGAGGGATAAATCATCTCATTGGCCGGTTCAAACTTCAGGGGGCGGAGCTACAGGGTCTGGAGTAACGATGCAGAAAGACTCAGAGAGAGGGTCAGGTTTACAACACTGTTGATGCAACAATTATGATGCAATGAGGATCCAGATGCATTACTCACTTAAACCACAGCAGTGAGGCAACAAAGATCTCAATTAAAGAATAAATTACATATTAATAAATGACAGAGGATCGCTGCTCGGGCCTTAAAAAGCAAAAACAAACTTACAGACTTCACTTAAGTCACAAATCAAGTCACAGAACAAAATGACTTAACTACGTTGTCAACATGATTGTTTGTATGTGATGTGAAATAATTTATTTGTAAAAATGTGATTAAAAAAATTGTATTGATTGCTACAAATAAGGAATGCATGATAAGTGATTTTTGCTGATAAACTCATTATCACTGATATTTTCTGTCAAAAGCACTAAGTCTCTCCCTCACTAAAATTGATCAAATAAAACACGTCACACTCAAATCTTACACTTCCATCCATTTTTGGAACAATATTGGTCCTTAGTTAAAGAAAAATTTGATAAAATATTTAAATGTATTTAGCTTTTTCTTGGTAATCCCAGATTCACGATTCTCAGCTGGAGTTGGTTTTTGATTCTCATCCCTACATGCAGTCACTGAGCCTGATGCTTCATCATTTTGAACATTATAGATTAAGCGATGAATAGAAATAAAACAAAATAATAATAGATGGAAAAAGAGGAGGCAAGTGCAGCAGGATTAACAGGATTTATCTCCTGTCTTCATAATAGAGTTTCCTCAGAGATAGATTCCAGTAGTAGACCCTGTCTGATTACATAGGGCTTAATGATGAATTAATTGCCTCCACGGCTGCTTTATTTCCTACAAACTCTGGTTTGGTTTATGTAACCGAGTCTTGGGTGTCGCCCAAATTCTTCAGATTTACTCGGCTTCAGACCAGAGGGCCACAGACCAGCGCGTGTCAGGCAGATACAGAACGTTAAATCACACGGATCATTCAGAGGGATGTAAATCATGTTTTTGGTTTTTAACCTCAGAAACTGAAGCTCCAGCCGTTTGAGATGTGAGCAAAGATTTAGCAGAAACAGGAAGAGAGACAACAACTCACATTTCTCACTAACAGTGACTCAGTGTTTCTGCTTGCTGACCGAGCACATTCACACAATCAAGTGTGAGTAAAGTCAACCTCTGACCTTTCAGTCTGCAGAAGCATCAACGGGAAACACTTCCTCTCACTGAGTAGATTCATCGATGAGGGTCTGCTGCTTCAACTGATGTGACTTTTGGTGCCTTCCAGTTGTACTCGGAAGTCTGGATTTCCGAGTCCCGAGTGGGAAATTTTAACTGGAACGAGGAGGTCGGAATTTCCTACTAAGAACTCGGGGGATCCTCACCACCCCCGAGTTGACAATCAAAGATGACTGCCCCCGGTGTAAACAGTTACTAAGCTCCTGTTATAATCCGTTTATTAGCACCTCTGACTCGTGTTTGTCGCACTAAATCAGCAGTGTACATAATACTGTTCGACTTTTATTTATGGAAATGCTGCCATAATGTTATTCACATTCTTCATGTAGAATGTAGGAACTATAACGCAGGGCCTGCTAACAATGGTTAACACAACGGCTAACAATAGCCTGGTAGATCGGCACGTTTTTTCCGACTTGGTAACTGGAACGCTGATAACTCTGAGATGACGTCATTCCCACTTCCCTCATCCCAGCTCCGATGTAACTGGAACGCAGCATTTAATATGAAGGATTTCTTCACCTCAAAGTTCTTCAGGAAGCTCCTGAAGCTCCTGAAACTCCTGAAGCTCCTGAAACTCCTGAAACTCCTGAAGCTCCTGGAGCTCCTGAAACTCCTGAAGCTCCTGGAGCTCCTGAAACTCCTGAAGCTCCTGGAGCTCCTGAAACTCCTGAAGCTCCTGAAACTCCTGAAGCTCCTGAAACTCCTGAAGCTCCTGAAACTCCTGAAGCTCCTGAAGCTCCTGAAACTCCTGAAGCTCCTGAAACTCCTGAAGCTCCTGAAACTCCTGAAGCTCCTGGAACTCCTGAAGCTCCTGGAACTCCTGAAGCTCCTGAAACTCCTGAAGCTCCTGGAGCTCCTGAGTATCTACAGCAATAACCACAACAGGTCGCCCTCTGAGATCCTCCTCAGCAGTTTGAGCATAATAATTCATATCAGTGATATCAACCTTACTTCAGCTCTACTAGCACTTGGATTTGGAGTACATGTACTCAATTTTGGTCAAGTAGTGCGCGAGTAGACTTTACTAGTGAAGCAGAAAGTGTCATTTGTACTACTAGTGAGCCTTATATGCTAATAAGGGGGCGGGGGAAAGTCAGGCTTCCCATTGGCTTATGAAAGTATTACATCCAATCAGGGTTCTGGATTTGGTTTTAATCCCTCCTACTTCATTTGAATTAGGTCTACTAGTTCTACTAGTGAATCTTTTTGCTTTACTAGGTACTA
This sequence comes from Cetoscarus ocellatus, assembly GCA_037902135.1. Taxonomy (NCBI): domain Eukaryota; kingdom Metazoa; phylum Chordata; class Actinopteri; order Labriformes; family Labridae; genus Cetoscarus; species Cetoscarus ocellatus. The sequence goes on from JBAMNC010000970.1 coordinate 69,074, forward strand.
CTAGCAGACTAAAAACAGTCTACTAGTTCTACTAGTAAACAAAAATGATTTTGTTCACTAGTAAAGGTTTTTGGCGCACTAGTGCACGAGTAGACCTCAATAGTAAAGCAAAATCACCTACTAGTAGACAACCTCTGTTTTCAGAAATACCCGTCTACATGTGGACCTCGCCTTGGACGCTTTACTGCAGAGGGAATTAAAAAATAAATAAATAAATGCAGAAATTCTCAAATCTGCCAACACCAAACTCATCCAGCCGTCGTCCCTGACCATCTCTCTGAAGGTTGGATTCACACTTCATTCACGACTGTGAACTTTTGTTTAAACAGGAGCAACTTTGAGTCCTCTGACATATTTCAGGGTCTAAAATTGCATTAAATTGAATTTTGGGATCAAAATAATTTGAAAAAAATCCAACCAGCAGCTGTTTGAGTTGATTTCTCTGCAGTTTCCTGACAAACATGTTTCTGAACTCTAATGACTGTTTTCCTCGTCTCTGAAAACCACAAGAAAGAAAAGAAAGAGGAATCTGAATGACTGCACACAAACACCCGTTCTTGAACCCCAGGGCTCCCTTCTGTTCATGTAAAGACTTTTCTAGAGAGCAGGAGGACAGAAACACACCAACTGGATCACAGCTCCATGACACAAGGTCTAAATGTTCCCAGGACGAGATTTAAGGTCCTGCTGAAGAGGTTAAACTCACAGAGGAGCTCGAACCCTGCTCAGCTCTCTCCAGAGTGTCAAATGTCTCACGCTAAACCTGCAGACGATAACCGAAGCTGCTCTGACTTTGACTTCTCTCTCCGTCTGAGATCGAAACACCTGCTGCGTATAAAGAGCAGGAATAGATCAGACAGAGCGAGGTTACTGTGAGCTTTGAGTTTCACTTTGTTCTGCTTCCTCTGAAGATTTACAGGCTGAGTTTAAACTCCATAAAAACAACTTTTAAGAGTCAAAGAGGCTTTTAGAGAAGCTCAAAACAGAGACACAGCTGATGAGAAAGGAAACAGGAGGTCTGTTAACAAGAACCACGACAGAGGAGAACTAATCAGATCTTCACCCAGAGCCAGAACTTCAGATCAGATCAGATTTTAACTCCACAAACAGATTCAGTCCATTTTTAATTCTGCAGGTTTGGTTAATACATTAGTATAGGTATGATTGTATTTTTTCTGTATGGGTGATATATTGTATATTCACTATACATGTTTCAAAATCATTGGTAAATTAAGACAGTGTTATGATTTCAGTTATAAAGTAAAGTAAATTTAAAAGGGGGTAGGATTAGATAAGTTTATACTTCTTCCTTTTCCTTCACGTTAGCTGAGACAAATTGCAGATTAAAGTTACAGCCTTGTTTGTTTTCATTTTTTGATTATCACTTATTTTGTATTTTTAACTGTTTTTAAGTTGTCATTTCCATGATTGGGGGGTTGGGGCCCTGCGGGGCGACTGTTGGGTCTGTATAAACCTCTCCTGACTGTGAACACCATGCTGTCCCTGATCATGCATGTGTTCCTCTGTTCTTAGCGTGTTCTCCAGGCTCTGCTTCTCCTCGGGCTGTTCCTCGCTCAGATTTATCTCACCAGCTCCACTGTTGTGTTTTCCCGTTGCCGTGGAAAAGGGAGATAAGTTCTGACTTTTACAGTGAAAGTAAAGTCCCATGAAGGCCTCGTGGTCCTGGATGAGGTCACAGCAGATCCACATGAGGGGGTTTTTCTCAGTAAATCATCTCTGCATGAGGGCCGTCCTCCAACATCTCACACACTTCAGGAGCTCAGCACTGTGGGCTCAGGTTGGGGCAGAGGTCACATGACAGCAGGTGGCTGTTTCACTTCCTGTTTACGTCTCGGCTTCAGGTGCAGTGGCTGTGAAAAAGCTCCTGATCTGCTCTCACTGGGCTTGTCACTATGTCAGGGTTTAATTGGGGGCTCGGGCTTTGCAACGAGCCACTCGATGGCACAGCCTTGCCATCCCAAGCAGTTTCTGGTTACCTCTGCCAAAGAGGTCATGTTTTTGCCGGCGTTGGTTTGTCTGTTTGTCTGTCTGTCTGTCTGTGTTCAAGATAACTTGAAAAGTTATGGACGGATTCGGATAAAATTTTCAGGAAATGTGTGGAATGGGATAAGGCAGAAATGATGAGATTTTGGGACTGATCCGGATCACCATCTGGATCCAGGACTTCTTTAAAGGATTCTTTAACAATGCGGAGCCACTTTTATTTATTTAATTTCAGGTTTTTCTATTTTAATCTGAAATAAAGGCCTTAAATTAATTTGCCTTGGACTATTTATATTTATGGTAAAGGAGCTAACTGTGTACTCAATTAACCATATCCTGCATTAAAAATTGACAATAAATATTGCTGAAACCATAAAAATGTGGACATAGGGGAAGGCTATAAGACACAAACTGCACTTCGGTTCGGACACACGTCATATTCTAATGGTACATTCACACCAGAAGCGCAAAATCGCCTGTCGACACTCTAGACCAGGAGTATTTGATTAAAAGTCGCCGAGGTCCAGTTAATACAATTTCCACCAATAAAAGGTCCGAACCGAAGTCCAGTTTGTGTCTTATAGCCTTCCCCTCTGTCCACACAGGGCAAATTAATTTAAGGCCTTTATTTCAGATCAAAAAAGAAAAACCTGAAATAAAACAAATTAAAAAGTGCAAACAGAGCCAAATAACCATTTTTTCTCTTAAATGACAGAGGTCCCAGCCAAGAATTGAAGGCCTACACATCAAGTAAAAAAGTCAACATCTTCAGAAAACAATAAATGAAAGGTGGCTCTTTTTAGGAAAAAACAAGTGCATACAGAGCGCTGACTAAATATTTTTCCTCTTCTTTTTTCTTATATAAGAGAGGTCACAGCCTAAAATAATGAAGACCTACACTTCCAGTAAAAAAGTCAACATCTTCATAATACAAGAAATTAGGCTAACTCTCAAAAGTACAATCATTTGTCATCTGTAACTGCTTTTCTGCTGTGTTGTTGCAAAATAATGTAACAAGAAAGTGATAGGAAGATAAATATTTTTTATTTGCACATGTTTCAGATTTTGCTCTCTCTCTCTTTGGCTCTCTGTCCTTAACTCTCTCTGTCTTTCAGTCTTTCTTTCTCTTTCTCTCACACACAAACAGCGCTACACGCATGAACCCACACTCACACAGGCTAATAAATAAATAAACAGAACAGTGTTGCTAGAACTTGGAAAATGTGAAACATTTGAAAACAAACTAGTGCTAAAAACTGTAAAACTGTAAAACTGCAACAATGAAAATCCGACGAACAAATGATCAACTCGATTGGTAAACAATTAGGAAAAAAACAGGATCAGCCCGGGGGAGAGCGCAGCGCCACCACAGCACAAAAGCTCTCAGCCCTCATCACACAGGTTGGACGCAACACTTGCAGGTGACAACTGTCTTATTTTTTTGCACCGACTGTTTGTCTGTTTGTTTGTGGCTGCTGCAGCTCGTGCTGTAAACACGACAGTGGCGGGAAAATCACCTCTGCTAAATGAATCATGTCTCATTCCTCTTTAGTGCTTCATTAAACAACCTTAAAGCTTCAGAAAACATACAGGACACATATTTAGGAACACGGCTTGTGACAGTATTGCCTGGGCTCGGGACAAGATAATCAGATGATCAGACACAAAATCACCAAAGATAGATGGATAGCCCTTCTTTTCAGAAACTATGACAAGAAGAGAGCAGAAACAACATGACACAACAGAGGTCAACATATTCTTCCTCACCGGTCTGCCAATCACATCACAGACACATAAGTCTGCAGGACAGCTGGATCCACCATGTCTCTTTCTGCATAGACACAGCCTAGCTGCCACCTAGCTAAAGCTGTAGGCTAGACTACATGATCTGCATTTGTTTCCATGTACTAACAGAAGCCTGTAACTTACCAGATATCCCCACAATGTCTGCTATCTTGATGCAAGCATCATTTTTTTTTATTGTTTCTGTAGATGAACAGAGACCCTTCATAAAGCGGATACAGCAACAATTAGTTTTTCCTGCATCGTCTTCTCGTCCTCCCTCTCAAAATCTCCCGCCTGGGTATCCAGATCCGCCTGCAATTGGCTGACGCCTTGGTCGCGCCGCTGCTTATTTGCATAAAGTTGAGCTTCTCCCAACTTCAGCTAGACGCTCGCAACACTTTGATCACGCCTTTGAGGTCGCTCGTGACGCTTGAGGTAGCATGAGGCGCCGTCGCCTCAATCACCGCTCGACGCCGGCGCTCATTGAAAATGAATGGCAGCTGGACGCCGCCGACGCTCAGATCACCTCTGGTGTGAATGTACCGTTAAGTGCTTTGATGGCTGCCTGAGCCCCCCTCTTCTTCTGTGGTTAAAATGGTTAAAAATAAGCAGAAGGCACCATGGAGGAATGACGACTCGGTCAGGGCACAGAAAAGAGAGTGCCGGAGGGCCGAGTGGAAATGGCGCAAGTCAAAGCTTCATGTTCATTATGAAATTTATCAAGAAAAGTTGTACGTGTTCAATCAGATCTTACGTAGAACAAGGGAGAGGTACTTTTCTGAAATTATTGGAAACTGCAGTAACAACTCCCGTGTCTTATTTGCAACAGTGAACAGATTAACAAATCCTCCAGCTCAACTGCCTTTGGAACTAATCTCCACATCTAAGTTTAATTAGTTTGCAGAATTCCTTTGCGACAAGGTTCAGACCATTAAAAATGCCATCAATTCAACAACACCAATAACAACCCTGCAGCCACCAAGACACTTGTGGCCCTTTTCCACCAGCCCACCTTAGCCCTACTCTACTCTACTCTACTCTACTCTACTCTACTCGGCTCTACCCGGTTTGCGTTGCTTTTCCACCGGCACAGTACCTCCTAAAACAAACCAATTTTAGTACCTACTCTGCTCTGGTTCTAAGCGAGCTGAGTCGATACTAAAAGGTGATGTCGACCGACTGCCGGCTACTGATTGGTCAGAGAATGTCGTCACCGATGAGTCATGAGTGCGACGTCCAAAACAGGACTGCAGTACATACACTTTGTTACTTTTTGGCAATAACTTGCTGCCATCACAATGTTAAACACAGGACTTTATCATTACGAGCTAGCTAACAAGCTAGCGGTAGCTTCCATTAGCTTACCCTCATACATCTTTTCTTTGCAGCCCGATTGCTCTCGTCCTCGGCTTCAAACTGTTGTATAACTTCCAAAACTCTCCTGTACTTCTCAAGGGTATTTCTTCTCGCCGCCTGCAGCCTTCTTCTGCTTTCCTCTTTGTAACAAAAAGCCACAGACCGAGCAGCAAGTATACTATTGCCTCCAAGCCCTCCACTGTTTTGATTGTTATGTCGCGCTCAAAATGACATGAACGCAGTGTCGCCCAGCTGTTTCACGGCGACCCCGCCCCCGCTGGGTAGGGGGCCAGGCTGGTGGAAAAGCAGACCAAAGCGAGTAGAGTAGAGCCGGGTAGAGTCGGGTAGAGTCGGGGAAAGCCGAGCCGAGTAGAGTGGGGCTAACGGTAAAGGGCCATTAGAGCTGACCCATTTTGCACCTGTAACTGACAAAACTGTCCAAGAGATCATCACCAGTCTGAGTTCATCTACATCCTGCCTCGATGTGTTACCCACTAGATTTCTAAAGTCTGTGCTGAGCAGTTTGTTACCACCACTCGCTCACATAGTTAACATGTCACTACAATCTGGAACATTCCCAAAGGCCTTGAAAACTGTGGTCATAAAGCCTCTCCTAAAGAAGAGCAGTCTTGATGCCACAGTACTGAACAACTACCAGCCCATCTCAAATCTGCCAGTTTTAGGCAAAGTCCTCGAAAAAGTTGTTCACCAACAGCTTACTGACTTTCTCCTAATGAACAACTCCTGTGATGTTTTCCAGTCAGGTTTTAGACCCCGTCACAGCACTGAGACCGCTCTTATCAAGGTGACAAATGACATCCGGCTGAACACTGATGCAGGCAAAGTCTCAGTTTTAGTCCTGCTAGATCTGAGTGCTGCTTTTGACACTGTCCATCATGAGATCCTGTTACAGAGACTAGAGGACTGGGTGGGCATCTCTGGCTCTGCCCTAAATTGGTTGAAGTCCTATCTAGAAGACAGGAAGTACTTTGTTGAAATTGGTAACTGTGTCTCAGACCACATGGCCTTGACCTGTGGGGTGCCCCCAAGGGTCAATCCTGGGACCCCTTCTGTTCAACCTCTACATGCTGCCTTTATGCCAGTTAATACAAAGTAATAATGTGTCCTACCACAACTATGCAGACGACACTCAGATCTATGTCTCACTGACAGCAGGTGAATATGGACCAGTGGATTCACTCTGTCACTGCATCCAACAGGTCAGTCTGTGGATGCAGAACAACTTTCTCCAGCTAAATTCAGACAAGACTGAAGTCATCGTATTTGGTCCACAGAAACAAAGAGAAAGTGTCAGCAGTCACCTCCACTCTCTCTCTCTCTAAAACCTACAAATCAGGTTAGAAATCTCGGGGTAATAATGGACTCAGACTTGAACTTCAACAGCTCAAAATCAAAGGTATAGTGTCTACACCTGACCTGGAGAGACTTATCCATGCATTTGTCTCCAGTAGGTTAGACTACTGTAATGGCCTGCTCACTGGCCTCTCCAAAAGAGCTGTAAGACAGCTGCAGTACATCCAGAATGCTGCTGCTGGGGTCCTGACCAGAACCAGGAAGTACGAGCACATTAGTCCTGTGCTCAGGTCCCTACACTGGCTTCCTGTGGCTCAGAGAATAGACTTTAAAGCAGCTCTGCTTGTGTACAAGTCTCTCCACGGCCTAGCACCAAAGTACATCTCTGACATGTTAGTGCTATATGAACCATCTCGGACTCTGAGGACCTCAGGGACCGGCCTCCTGCTGGGGCCCAGAGTCAGGACTAAACATGGGGAATCAGGGTTCAGTTTTATGCAGCTAAAATCTGGAACAGTCTTTCTGAAGATGTGAGACAGGCCTCTACACTGACAATGTTCAAATCTAGGCTCAAAACAGCTCTGTTTAACTGTGCATATGACTGAAAGGATCTTATCTGCACTCTTCTCTTTTAAAGTTCATTTTATAATGATTATTTTTGTTTTTATTTTGTATTGTGATTTTAATGCATTTTTCTTGTTCTGTAAAGCACTTTGGATTACCTTGTGTATGAATTGTCCTCTTCAAATAAACTTGCCTTGCCTTCTGTGGCACAGAGACAACTAAAACAGTTTAGGAGATTCAATCTGGATGATAAAACAGCAGCAGATTTACTGTTTGGTTGAGATTCGTTCTTTTTAATCAAAACAGGCACCAAATTTGGTCAAAGCCTCTGTTTTAAGTGAAATGCCGCCGTGAGTAATCGCTTTAACTCTGCCTCGCTGCAGAAAGGCCCTCAAACCAAAATGTGAGCAAAGAGGAATAAATCAACACTTTAGGGCGAGCAGGCAGCATATGTGGACATTCACCGTTTGGCAGTACTTTGACCTAGAAAACAGAGATTTAGCTGCATTTCGGAGCCCAATATAACACCTCAACTTCATGAAAAATTCATGGTTTGTGTGTTGAAAACCCTTTTCATTCAGTGTTTTTACGAGAAGCCTTATTGCCTAATTTTGTGCATTTCTTCTGTTATTAAAGCATTCTTAAGTTTGTTTAATATTTTAATCAAACTTTTCTATTGCACAAATCAACAAAAACTATAAACAAATCCACAGAACAGAACCAAACCAAGCAAACAGTCACAATGTCCTCAGAGCAGGATCAGGAAAATCAGATGCTGTTTCTTCTCTCTCTGAGTATCTGCCCTGTCTTTGAGAAGATTCTCTTAAAAAACTGGGAGCCGGCTCTTCACATCACTACAGCATATAAACACCTGACAGAAGCAGCGAATAACCACGCTCAGCTCAGAAACATGGACGCTAACCTGCATGGAGGTCTATAATATTCACGAGGCCTCCATCCATACAGACGACAACCCAGTCCTCAGCTTAGCAAGCATTTATCAACAAATCATCGATTATTCAAGGAGCCACAACACGGCCGCTCTAGGTGAGCTGAGTTTTTGGACAATTTCTAATCCAAAACATCTCAGTGGACTTATTCTAAGGCACAGTTCCCAGACATGTCTGGATTAACATCTTATTTTCAGATATCAGAATTAAAAATAAGGCCTGAGCTGCTGGTGATAAGTAAAATTATCGACCAATGAGACAAGCCAATTTTTACCTTAAAGGGCGTCTGAAAATGAAATGTTTTCATCCAGAGGAGTTATTAAAGCTGAACTTAAGACCCTCACTCAGGAAAACTTGGCATGTTTCATTGGCAGATATTTTCTTATCACTACAGTTCAATACCTTATTTTTGCCTTTTATTCCTTGTAGTAAGATATTTATCTGGTTTTGTCAACTCTATATACATTGTATGTAGAGTTGGATTTTATCTTGCATTTATTTGTATAATTATCTGGTTGCAGTGAAGAAGAAGAAGCTCTTCAGTCATGTTGTATATTAAGTATAATGACAATAAAGGGCATTTTATCCTTTTCTATTCTAAAATAAGCATTTCAGATATTTTTGACCTAAAATTAGACAAAGAGTTTTTGCAGCATGATCATGTCACCTGTACTTAGAAAATGAGAAGCACAGAAACAGCGTGAACATAAGGGAAGAAGCTCTGAGTCCAGGAAACACTGAACAAAGAGGAGGTCTGACCAGCAGAGCCTCACGGAGACAGACGGGTCAAAGTAAGGACAGGTCAGAGCTGCTGGTCTCATGATCCAAAGTCCATTAAGGGGTACACTGCAGACCAGCAGAGGCCGGAGTGATCACATGACCAAACATCCACGCTCAGGTCACGTGATCCTGATCATTGATGAAGACCAGGAGGCAGGATGAGGGTCAGACCAACATCAGAGTTTGAGTTTCCTTCTTTGTCCAACGATTAACAGACTCTTTTACAAATGAAGCAGCACGTGCCAAAAATTCAGAGAATGTATTAATCTGTAAGTCTGGAGTCTGCTTCTGCAACACCAGGTTTTTTATTTTTTTCTCTTTGACCTTCAGAACAAAACAGACTAAAAATATGGAAGAAAAACGCTCCAAGGGCGACTCATGAGGTATCTTGACTTTAGCGATGCACCAGAGGGGATTTTTGACAGTATCAGATGTGCAGATATTAAAAAAATGTGTTATGTTCAATATTCTACCACTTTACTTAAACTGAGCTGTCTAATTGGGCTGAAAACAGATGCATTTTATTCTTTACTAAATTACACTTTTGGTTTATTAAAGTGGACATTCACTGATGATTCAGTAAACCATGAAGGCACATTCACACTTTCAGCCAATATTTCAGCCAGTATGAGATATTTATGGACATATGAACGTCCAGAATATCAGCAAAAAATGGACATCTGCAGACACCAATAATCAAGTTTTTAGGCAGTTATACGCTGATACTGATCTTGTTCTGATGATATTATTCATCCCTTCATTATAGTAATTTAATTTCATGTATATACGTCTGCTTTGTCAGGTCTTGGACTTTCTTCCAGCTCTGCAGCTCCCTAAAAATACATTTTGATGACTTTTTTCTGCTTTTGTTGAAACATGCAAACAATGTTTTGTCATTTTCCCCCAGAGCTGTTGATCCGAGGTTAGAATAATCATGAGTTCTGGTAAAGGTATATTTTGGTTCTTTTCTTTGTCTCATGGAGGTTTTAAAAAGTAAAATAAAGTGTTTTTTTCTGGTGGAATAATCAGTGCCTGAGACTGTGGGACTGAAAGCAGAGGTGGTCAGTCAGCAGAGCTTCACCTCATATTTACACTTTTTCAGATCTGAGTCGAGTCGGCTCTTATTTCCAAAACATCCTCCTCTCACTGTCATTTTCAGGGAGGTTTTTATCTCCTGACGTCGTTGTGTAACACCTCAGCTCAGCTCAGCTCAGACATAAACTCAGTCCAGGTTTACACTTTGGAGGTTTCATCTGTGGAAAACTAGAACCTCAGAGACCTGCAGACCATCTGTGTGCTCCCAAACTATTCGACACAGAGCTGGAGTTATGGGAGCTGCAGAAATTCATCTATGAGGAGAAAAGGCTCTTAAAGGGATTTATGAAGAGGAAAGATAACTATTTTTTATATTTTTTATTTAAATCTCTGTTACTGAAACTTTCAGATGTTTGATTGAAGCAAAAAATGAGTTTTTACTTTGCCTCAAACAGCTGTCATGTAGAAAAATGAGTTATTTCTTGTTTACAGTTTCATAAATAAAGTGCACGACAGTCTAAAGGTCATCTTTAGATATTCAAGATGAAGTGATTTATTTGACATATTGTGATATAAATGAGGTTTCAGAGTTTCCCTGCAGGAGCAAACTCTCCTAAAGTCCTCACTAACAGGTTGTTCCTCCAGCTTGTCACAGCGTCGGGCTCCTGCAGGTAAATGCCGGTGAATCTGTTTAATTCAGCTCCGCTCTTTAATCGAACCCCGGGGAGGTTTTTTTTCTGACGGTGTCATGATCTCCTGCAGCAGCTCAGCCTCTGAGCCTCTAAATCTGTTTCTATTCTGAGCTAATCAAAGATTTACTGCATTCATGTTACGCAACATCCTAAAAACACCACGGTCCTAAAAACACCTGAGTCATTCACAGAGCAAGCCAAAGAGACATTATTTTATAAATATATTATTTATCAGAGCTGCAGAACAAGAGTGACACAGAGGGCCTGCAGACTGTCTTCAGCTACAGGTTTGTTCTTCATGCTGAAAATAAAGTTTCCTGCAGCCCGTTTGGTTTTTACCAAGTCCTCCGATGGTCAATCTAAACAACAGAGCTCACGTGAAGAGGCTGAACTGTGGCCTTTGCTTTGTAGCTTATGTACTTCAGAAAAACTGCTTCTCTTTCACTGTTGTCATGTTATTGTACACTTATTTTTTTCTCTTTTTTATTGTTTTTATCATTTCAAAAGCCTCCTGTGGACATGTGCTAAAACACTCAAACAATGCATCTGGTTTGTCCAACGTAATTGTGATGTCCACATCAAATAAACAATAAATAATAATAAATAAATCAGCAGCAGTGAGGGAGACATTTTTTAGTTAAAAAGTAAAAAGCTGTGTTGATGAAACATGCCTGACAACCGAGCTAATGATTTGGTCAAAGCTGCAGTGAGGATATCTGCTCAACAGAAATACTCACTGAAGTGAGGAGTTACAGCATTGGCAAGCACTCCTTTGACCACGAGACACAGCCACGGCCTGACTTTACCAAAATCAGCTTTGATTCATAAAGCTGAGACACTTTGGAGTCAGAGCAGACCCATCAGCCCGGCTGTTTGGTTATTTTGGTTTTCCAGCAGGGATCGTACCTGGAACAGCTTCTCTATCTCCTCCAAGTCCGCTGTGCCAGGACTTACGGGGCTTTCCATTTGTGGTGTGTGCTCAGCCAAACTGGACTCTGCCTGGTTTGGGTCCAGTACAATCTGCTGTGATAGGAGCCCAGTCACGCTAGGGATGGGTAAAAACCTCCTGACACGATATGTGTCCGTCTACAGAGGCCACAACAAGAACTCTCAACAACTGTTTTTCCTTTTAGGACAAAGTTTAAAGTTTAATGTCTCAACTGAAGACACTGAACATTCAGGTCAGGGATCACCATACTTCCCGAGGCTCCAAAGATGAGGGGCGCCACCCCCTTTTAGCTGTGTGAGCTACCAAACCAACCTCCAAGCACGGCTCGATCTGGACTTGGACCAGCCCTCCTCTGTCCCCAGCCCAAGCCCTTAAAGACTGAGCAACATTCGCCCAGATTTACACCTCTAGATAAATTTACATCAATGCCACAAGGCAGAAATATCTGTTTCAATTCACGCTGCAAAACGGCCTTTATTGTGGAGGCTAAACACTTATTACACCTTGAAACGGCAGTGTGAATGGGCTACTGTGCAGATATAGGGAACTATGAAATCTGTTATTGTGTCCCAAAGTCTGTTTCAGCTTTTTCCATATTCCGTTTTTTTTAGGATTCAGTTTGTAGTATTTTATGTAAATTTAACCCCAAGACACAGCATAAAGTAACAAAATATAATCAGTCACTCTTCAGGTGATCCTCACATGTATCTTTACAGGTCCAGTCAACAGTATTAACATGTAATAATCGTTGGAAACTGCTCTGCCCTGTACTTCGGAGTCAGCCGGGACTTTTGTAGCTTCTTTGCCAACTTAGCCGGTGTCTCAGTGAAGCGTGGATTGTTCCCAGCCTTAGTGACCCCTCGGAGCATTTTCCCCAGAGACACGCTCCTTTTTATTAAAAAAAAAAACTTTTACAGCTTTTACATTAAATGTCGACCATTTCCGTGATATCCCGTGTTTATATTGAGTTCAGCTTTTAATGTCCGATTCTGTGATTCTGTCTGAGATTCTGTGATGGCAGGTTTTATGTGGCCCGACAGATATTAGGTATGATCTGTGATGAAAACCAAAACAACCAATCAGAGTCGAGTTCAGCGGACTACATTGGGTCAAAAGTCCCTCTCAGCGACACTGAACGCCTTCATGTGGGAGTCTGAGGCTGGATCATCCCTCAGGTTTGTTGGTTTTTCTGGTTAATTGAGGAGCAGATTTGTTGTTGAAGGAATTTCGTCTCTAGAGCAAAAAATGCAGATTGGACTGAATTTAACTGAGGGAACGTCCAACGACAACGTGATGCGAGCGTCTTATCTGACAGTGAGTGATGCAGCACGAGACGTTTTCACCTCTTTGTCCGTCTCTATTGTCCTCTGGGTCGTTCACATCAAGATGAACGAGGACAGAAGGACAGTGTCGAGGAGCATGTGTTATTTTACAGAGCTGAGGTAGAGGAGTATTAATCTGTTTCTGAGAGTTAAATGAGGTGCCTTCACTTTCAGCACCAAGGAGACAGAGACAGTATTTATGAGGCTTTTGAGGCCACAGCTAGGGCTGGGCAATATATCGACTAAACTGATTAATTCAAACTGTTTACTGAAGCAGATATAAAAATTAAAAATCAAGATTTTTTTCTCTTGACTTACTCCAATTGTTTGAAAATATAAATACTGAAAAAGTACTCTTTTCATGATGGTGGACCTTGTCAGGTTTTGCAAAAACGCATGTTTAGGCTTTTATTTGTTTAAAAGAGATTAAGTATTGATCAGAGAGTTTCATGTTAATGTACTGTGAAATTAGCTCAGCCTTAAGTGTTTATGTAGACAAACCTGCCTACGTTTGAGCTACATAATCAACATTTTATGACATGCACTTTAACTTTAAGAGGGAGATTCTGTTTGGTTTGGAAATATATTTTGACAACATAAGGGCAAAACTTCATTCATGAAATTTTTGTGTCACTAGGAGGTGTTTTTTGAGAGAGGGAAAAAAATCTATTAAAATTGAAAAATCGACTTTTGTGGATTTTCCATTTAGGCCACATCACCCAGCCCGAGCCAGGGCTCATCGACACAAAGCATTTCATGTCTGTTTGTCCAGCTGTTAAATAAAATCACCTGACGTTTGGTTCACAGACAGACATTTAGGCTACAGCTTTCAGCGTTGATGGTTTTTAGACGTTTTCTGTCTCTTGCTTTGAGGTGCTGATCGTCTTTTCAAACTCCTTCAAACTTTGAAAATCTGGATCACAGGCGACTCCAACATGTAGTTTTATCAGATAAATATTGATAATAATAAATCAATAACCTGATAAACTTATCAAACACACGCCCCCCTCCTGACTTTAAAAACATCTGACCCTCACGGGGCCTCCGTCATTTTCTATCAATAACCCGTGGGAGACAACAGCTGTCAGCGTCTCCCTGCTGTGGTGAGAATAACCCACATTAAATAAACCCACAGTGACACGGCCCTTCAAAATAAAAGCATGGATTTAAGCAAAAATCAGGATGAGCTGCAAAAGTCAGACTGATGATATTTCAGAAATAAATTATTTATACTGAGGAAGTCTCTATGGCAGAATTTAAACCTTATAAAGATTCTAGTAAAATAAATCAATATTAATACTTTATTTAATTAAACTAACCACAGACCTGTAAGTCCAAAACACTCAATAAAGATCACTTACTGTTTGTGATCGTCAAACGTCGTGAACGAGCTCGATCACACGGACTGAACTGCACAAATGCAAAGACAGCACACCTGAAAATATTTGGGCTTGTGCTTCAGACACAACATTTCAAAATAAAAGCACTGATTTAATGTTTTTACAGCAGTTACTTTAATGTAAATATCCGTCTTAATTTAGTTATGAGACTTTAATGCACCTTCAGAATTCTGCTGCATCATTTTTGAAGGCCCACCTGCTGAATATATTTTCCACTTCTCTGAACTATTCTTACATTTTCTACTGTTTTTGACTCTTTAGCTTATTTTAGTGTTTATTTACCATGCTCACTGTTTTGCACACAGAGCTCTAAAAATGTCACGGCACTCAAGTGCAATAACAATAATATCATATTTTCTATTCTCTTTGAATCAGCCTGTCCGTGACTGAGCTGTCCCAACATCGTGTTTTATTATATAATAATTTTTAATTGATTTTAATGTTTTAACCATGAGTTTTAAATTGATGTTTTTATTATTTCCTTGCTACTGTTGTTACTTTATCATTATCTAATAATGCTCTGCTTTTCTATCTGCAGCACTTTGAGATTCTTTCCACATGTACGGTCCTTGACAATTTATTACCATTATTATCATTATATTATAAAGTTTAACCAGAGTTTGAAATCTGTCGTTGAAACCTGAATATTGATCCTTGTTTTGATGAAAGAGCAACAAATACGAGCAGTCAAAAGAGTCAAAAGTACATTTTTTAGTCAAAATTTGCAGAAAACTTCCATCTGAATTACTGAATATAAGCAACATCTCAGTGCCAAAACGTTTACTTAAATGTATTTTTATTTTCTTTGCATGGTAAGTATTGCCAAAACATTTTCATGTCATGTAGGGATGGGTTATATTGTTGGAACAACATCAGTATCAGCAGATAAAAGTCTAAAAAGCTGATCATCAGTATCAGCTGTTATGAAAGTTGTCATAAATATTAGGTAATAATAACTGTCTTTCAGAGTTATGACAATTAAATAAGCGAGATCAAAAGATGACGCTACGTGACATGCTACACACGTTTGTCTTTAACATCTATGACGTTATTTAGGTATATATATTTTCCCAAATATTTTCATTTATAGTTTGATGTTTACAGTAACAGTGTCAGATTTTGGCAAAAAAAAAAAAAAAATCTGCTGTCCTGCATCCATTATTTCATAATTTATGTAAATAGTTTAACTTATAATGATTTAGTGCAACACCTGTGGGTGTCTCACATGTCCAATATTTGCTAAAATCTTGTTTTTAATTAACAAAAACTTGGAGGAATCAGCTTGAATACATTTTAAATCAGTATTTCTTCTTTGCAAAACTTTTAGTGCAGATTTGACAGCATGTGGGAGTTTGGATACTCTTTTGATATGTTAATCTCTTTTGCAACTTTTTTATGAATCAGTTTATTCATCAGAATTTATACCACTGCACACCATATTCATATTTATATTTATACTAATACAGTTATAAATCACAGCTCTTCTGTGCAGGTCCTTCACTTCATCTTCTGTATAAACCTTTGGGTTGCTCTTTTTTGTACCTATTGTGTACTTTGAATATTTTCATATCTACCTAATTCAATTGGCAACATTTTCTTTATATTTTTATACCTTATTTGATTCTTCTCTACCCTTTATTTTTATTCTAACTATATGGTGATTGTTTTTGCACCAGTTTACCAAAGTCAGATTCCTTGTATGTGTAAATTTACTTGGCAATAAACACAAACTCTGATGCTACATCTGAGATAAAGGACTTTTTAAGCTACTTGACAGGAAAATGACTGATTTATTGCGAAACTTTTAAAAGTTTTTAAATGTCAACACCCCCAAAATAATTTAAAATAATAAACATGAAGACTTCACTCTTCATTTTCAGTGATAAAAACGTGATAATTCAGCTTTAAATCCACTAAAACAAACCTTAAGTCAAAGTTTAATATTTTACTGTTACTGAAGGAGATAAATATTAACCATGTGGGGCGTTTAAGTGTAATTGGAGTTTTAAGTTCTTTAAATCTGAGTCTCCAAATTCAAACTGCACCGTGAGAAAAACGCTCCGACATTCAAACGCGATGTGAGATGAGAAACAGATGTTCACAAAGGAGACCCAAAATAACGAGCAGGGAGCTTCGACAGCGACAAAATCAGATTGAGGCGATAAAAGAGCTCAAAGTTCACCAGGAGACCGAGATTTATCCTGAAGAGTCTGAGTGTGGAGGTGCACACGGGTCATTATTATTCTGAGGCACTCTCAGCACGTTTTGTCGCCGTGCAGCAGCAGATACTGCTCTGGTGTGACGGTTTAACTGGTGAACGTGTTAACGAGGGACTTTCAGCTCACTCAGTCCGTGGTCCTCGCTTTTATTTAAAATTCAGGCAGACAGACAGACAGACGGATTCGCTAGGACACTTTCCGTCCCCATCAGGTGTCACAGCTGAATACACCTCAGACTTATTCAGCTGAAGTCTCCAGTGAACACGGACACTTTTCAAACCGTAACACCAGCCGCCTACAAACGACCCTCCGGGAACAAACGGAACTTCTACCGACTCTCCCTTTGTTTCTCGCCGGCCTTCGTCCTTACCTTACTGTGGGTGCAGCCCATCTCCCTCCGCCGAGCTCGATGTCGGTATGAAGCCGCTCTCCGTTACTCTTTCCTCTCGGTTCGTCCTCTTCTTCTTTCAGCCTCCTCTTCCTCTGTTGACAACTTTCAAACTCTCTGGGAGAAGCCCGTGAACGCACCGCTGAAACCGCCGGCCAGCGGGGGCGGGGCTTACGCGTGCTGCCTTCAGGGAATCCAGAATGTTGTTTTTTTCTGTGTTGAATCAATGAACGCGGTTTACAGGCCCGTTTTTTGACGATTCTGGAGCTTCGAGGGCCTCGAACCTCAGATCTCGTGTTCATGTGGACTTCAGTCTCTTCATGTGACCCCAGACCCAGCCCATGACGCTGGGATCAGGACTTCCAGGACTCTTTGTCCTTCTTCACGCTGCCTGATGATAGTTCTTGTGGCATTGGCTGAATGTTTTTGTTTGTTGTCCTGTTTTACAATAAATTTGTGGCCAGTCGGACGCCTCCCCGATGGTCCTGCATGATGGACCTATTCTGCCTGAACTTCCACCTTGCCTCACTGTTGCCTTCAGGCACTCTCTATTGTCCCCTGTCTGCTCTTAGATCTTCACCTGGGAGAGACCTTGCTGAGGTAGAATAACTACCTTGTGTCTTGTTGCTGTGCTCAGTCTTGCCATGATGTGCAAACACCAGTTCCAATGAAGTTGAGGCATTGTATAAAACATAAAAACAGAATGCAATGATTTTCCAGATTATTTTTGACCTTTATGATGAACTACAAAGACGAGATATTTAAAGTTCAAACTGAGAAACTGTTTCTGTGTTTACACCTACACATGAAAATGATGATCGTCAGCACCTGTTTGGTCACACCTGATTATAATCCTGTTAAATCATTGACTTTGAAGATCTGATGATGGTTTGAGTCAGAGTGGTCACACCAAATGTTGATGTGATTCAAATTTCTCCTCTGATCATCCATTTTACTTCACTGATAAAAAAAATCCATTAAAACTTTAATTTGTGAAAACATTCTTAGTTTTCAGCGTCTTTACAGCTGACTGTACATTTTTACACATGGTATATGTTGGTGTTTGTCCTCTGAGGGCTTCAATACTGGAGGTTTTCCTACTGCTGCTTTTGTTTTATGGAGGTTTATACGACTAAACTCATAAAAACTCAAACTCAGAGTTCACATTCTTCCTCAGGAGGTCGGAGGCTTTTCTGCTCTGATGAGGCATGATCTGTGTGAATATGTCTGAGACAGAGAGGAAGGGAGAACAAGAACACTTTTTATTCTGATTTTCAAGATAAACGTCAAAATCTGGTGCACATACACATCCTGTGAAGCAATAATGTTCTTTTCTGACTGTAGAAAAATATAAGGATCATTGATTTTGGATTTATAGATTATTTAATGCACCATCTGTGCTCCCACATGTTTAATAATTTTATTTTTATTTATTCTACAATCTTAACCAATCAAGAGGGACCCAACATTTCATTTCATAATGCAACCTGTTGTATAATAACAAATAAACTTCCTTCTAACCTTGTATCAATATTTCCAAACTCATCATCGCCAATACCAGTTCTGATAAATCCTTTACTTCATTAAAATTGACCTGCTCTTTTCATGGTGATATGTGTCAGAAACAGATATGAGGCAAGAAAACATCATTTATTGTTTAATAAATAATATATGTTCATATCTCCAAATACTGATGATCAGCTCTTTACAAAAACTGATTCAAAACTCTGCCGACAGAAAATCTGGACTACTTTTAAGGCATTTACTATCAAACAAAAATTACTGTGATAAAATTAAAGAGCTCACATTTTGCTTTTAGAGTTTATATGTCCTTTAGTGTTTAACACGTCTCCTCCCAGTGACAGAGTTCTTCTCCCTCTCCCTCTGTTTACAGCGCCAGTAGCTGCTGAAAATGGTTCATTTAGGCCTACCAGTGTGACATCATACCATCCTTTCATCAGCAGTGTCAGAAATTTGGCTCAGGGTAGAAATAATATTCTGCGTTAATAATTATGTTGGTTGATTTGCTTTGGGAGCAGAATGTATGATCAGTCATTTTATAAAGTGTGTTGAACCGATTCACTTAAGTTTTGTATTTTTGCAGTGATTAAAAATAATCTCATTAATTTTACTAACAAAACAAAAAAAAACACACAAGGAAGTTGTGCAGTTTTAATCTCTTTTTTGTGTGTGAATCTGGATTCTCCCTCTGACCTCTGAGAACAAACTTCACTGTAGGAGACTTATCTAACACACACACACACACACACCCACACACACGTGCACACACCCACACACACACACACACACACACACACACACACACACACTCTCTCTCTCTCTCAGGGTCCAGTCGATGTGAGGAATGTGTATTTGTGTGTATTTTTAGTCTGGACTCTCACAGTTGTTGTTGTTCAGTGTCAGAATAACTTTCCTCCAGAGTTTCCAACAGCTGCTCCGGACACATGGAGGGACATCCTGACGTCACCATGGAGACCTGTCAACGTGGACCAGCCTCAGGTGAGCCAGGAAACAGGTTCTTCAGGTCACCTCCTGCTCACCTGTCCAGCCCAGTGACCTGTGAGGAGGCCCCGAGCAGACCCAAACCCTCTGGAGGATTCGTCCATCAGACCAGGGAGCATCTCAGGGTCGGATGGATGGATGGATGGATGGATGGATGGATGGATGGAGATGACAGCTACACACCTGAAGGGCCTCTGATCAGATGGATGGATGGATGGATGGATGGATGGAGATGACAGCTACACACCTGAAGGGCCTCTGATCAGATGGATGGATGCAGAGAAAAATGGATGAATGTGAGAAATAAGATATGAAGGGATGGACGGACACATGGCTATCTCGATAGAAAAACAGACGTATAAACAGGAGGACAGATGGATGGATGGAAAAATGTTTGGATGGATGATCCTTCATATTCTCCCTCATGTTGTCCTTCATATTGTCCCTCATGCTGTCCCTCATGTTGTCCCTCATGTGGACACATTAATGATGATCTTCTCTGTCTCCTTGTCTCCGTCTGCTGGTTTTCCATCATTTATTTTCAGTTTTTCTCTCCTGAAGATGAACTCCTTTGCCTTTGTCCCTCTGTCCTGTCCAGTCTCCACGATGAAGTGTCCTTTGTCAGAGTGATGTCTCCTTCAGTCTGAGGACAACAGAGGACAAAGTCCACGTCCACACCTGCAGAGACAAGACCAGGACGATGGATACAATGATGTAGAACAGTAACAGGACCGAAACGGGCTGAGTCCGATTTAATGAAATCAAAACAAACATCAGCTGATCTGATCCTCCTGGACCTCCATGAACTCTCTCTTCACACCTGAAGGGCTCCTCAGGGTCACCTGATCCTGTTAAGAGCTTAGAGCTGATTGGCCCATCATAGAAAGTGATCTGCCCGTGCACAGAGATAATCTGCACAGATTATAAACACTGTCACTCAGTCAGTGTGATGGGCAGGGGTCACCAACCTGAGGTCACCTGATTTGACCTTCAGCAGTATCACCAGGAGCCTCAGCACCGAGCATTCTGGGATACAGAACCGAACCACAGTGTGTGTGGGTGTGTATGTGTGTAGAGTACATACCTGTGTGTGAATGTGTGTGTTTGTGCTGCAGCTCTGAGTATAAACAGGAGTCCAGAGTCTATAAATACACATCAGTCATTGTGAGAGATTACAGCTACACACACACACACTCAAACTTTAACTCTGCACTGTGTCAAAGTCTCTGTTCTGTTTATTAAACGTACTAAAAATACACAGGAACAATAAAATGAGCAAACCTAGAAGAAAACACCCTTTACTGTCATTATGCAAAATGTACGAGAGTGGAGAGCTTCTCCTTTTTCACTGCAATAGATAATTACGTAAAAAAAACAGAAGTAAAGTATAAAACAGTCATAAGAATTATAGGTACAAAATATATACAAGATAAAATCCCACAGGACAGTGCAATTGATAATCTCTATATACAAATACAAGACAGAAAGGATAAATATAAAGAATAAAAGTAAATATTTCTATGTATATACGGAAATGTATTGCACAGGATATCTGAATATTTGATGAATACATATAGTGCAAATGTTGATTAATACTTACGAAGAGTTTTGCTTTAAGAAGACTTTATGAATGAGTAAAATTAAAAACAACATGATAAGAAGAAGCTCCACGGGGTCATCAGGTCACCGGCCGCTGTCGCACAAAAGGAGAAACAATCACAGGAGCCAGAGCATCCGGGTCGGTGTCTCCTCCATCAGGTAGGAGATCCAGAGCAGCGAGAGCTCGGACGGAGCAGTTATTAAAGAGCTTTAACCTAAGAGCAGGAAATGTACTGAACTCAGAAGAGAGCTGCTTTACACTTTCATGTGCAGTAAACAAACTTACAAAAATCACCTAAAGAATTGGACAATAAATGCCCATTAACTTATTAATTTAATTTAATTCAAATCAGTGAAAATAACAGTAATAATAATTATTATTATGAATTTAATTTGAAGTTAATTATTTCTGCCATCAGGCGTAATGCCCTCATCTTTCTGGTACCTGCTGCCCCCTTGTGGAAAAAAACTGCAACTGCAGCTGCATCGAAAAGCATGAATTTCATTGAGCAGAGCTCAGGAACAACATTTGTACAGGGGTCCATTTTGGTGTTGAGGAGGCTGAAATAAAATAATATTATAAATATTTAACTAATTAACATCTTATTTGTTTATTTCCCCTGTTTTGTGTGAATTGTTTGTGTTTATTTATTTTTAAAGGGGTAAATTCCAACTACAAACACTGCTGAAACTACAAAGAGCAGTTGTGTTATTTTGTGCTGCTCCTCCGAGGCCGTCATGTTTTTATCAGTTTATTTGACTTCATTATACTCAACCCTGTGCATGAGAGGAGGCTCATGATGGCTGACAGGTGAGTATCAGTAATCTGATCTTCATATTTGATGTAATCTGATCAAATATGAAACTGTAAAAACATTTCAATTTTATTGTTTTGGAGTCTGTGTTTAAAGCTGGAGGGATTCAGGGATAAAATGATCCTTCAAATCTAAGACAAATCCCCCTCAGGGCCAAAAGTTGAATATCTTTTCATGGGGATACTGCAGATAAATTCACAAAGATTTTCACCTGCATTTATCTAAACATGACAGAAATACAAACACACATTAGCTCATATAAACCGAAAAAGTACGACAAAGTCTGTCACACGTGGACACAAAAATAAGATGTGATTACAGAGCAGTGACATGACTTTATTATTATTCTGCTTCATAAAACACTCACACTCCTCTTTGACCTACAACAACTGTCAGCAGCAGGTTTGTGTTGCAGCAGCTTGCGTCTCCTGTCAGTCCAGACTGAGGGCAGAGCAGAGCCCACGCAGCAGGTCGAGCTTCAGGTAAACCCTGTCGTCTCCTGTCAGTCCAGACTGAGGGCAAAGCAGAGCCCACGCAGCAGGTCGAGCTTCAGGTAAACCCGGCAGAAGGTTAGAACCACGCCAAGGGACGAGAACCCGATGAGAGCCCAGAGGACGCGAGCGCAGAGGTACAGAGGAGCCAACCTGCAGACCGTAAAAAGATTTAAGAAAAAGACTGAATCTGATTTTATTTGTTCAAGATGATTCTGAGGTCAGTTTACTCTGATGTCAAGAGAGACTTAAGGATGTACTGATTGGATTTTGGAGGTCAGAGGTCAAGGGTAAATGACTCTTAATTATGTGGGTATAATCTTAAGGATGCAGCGTTAACCGCTGCCTCACCGTGCAGCCCCCCACCATCTGCACCATCAGTTTGAACACTCACCGCCCCTGAGCCGCCGCAGAGTACCCGTGGAAGTATCTGAGCCGTCCGTATAAATAAATCAGACCAGAGGCCGAGGACAAACCTGCAGCAGACAGAGACACGTGAACATTTGACCTTGAGCTGGGACCTTCAAACACTGGGCAGGACAGAGGGGGGCTCACCTTGGCTGAAGAAAAGCCCCGACGTCCAGAGAACGGTGATGAAGATCGGGAAATACTCCGAACAGTTCGCTCTGAGCAGAAAAACACAGACTCGGTGAGATTCATCCTGGAGGCTAAGACTGCAGATTTTATAAATGCCTGTTTAAAAAAGGACTTTTTGTTCTTTTATTTTATCACAAACATGTTTCTCGTGACTCTGTGATTTTTATCCACGTCTTAAAAGTTCTTTCCTGAACTCTTCTCCTCTGATTCTCCACCTGAGAAGAGCCAAGCCCAGAAAATAAACATCAGTTTAATTATCTTAATGGATAAAATCAAAATAAAATGGTTCTCCAAACATGTTGAAGAGCAAAGACCTTTACAGTAAGTATGCTCTGAGTGTTGCATCCTTGTTTCTGGTAATAAACTGCATGTTGGGTCATATTATTTTAAATATTTAACATGTCTAACATGAGGAAAATATTCTTGAAGTAAAAATGTGAACAAAGATTTTAAAACAATCCACGTGCACAGCTCACCTGCGTATTCAGCTACAGTGCTCATTTTGTTGACTAATTATTTTCATCATAGTTTTCATCAACAACCTTTTTTCCCCTGATGAAAACTAGACAGTAACTAATAAAAACAAGTGCACATGGACAAAAACTAAAACTAAATTAACTGACATTTTCATCAACAAATAAAAACGAGACTGAAATGTTTGACAGAGACGTAATCCAATCAGACCTAATTTGGTCATGTAGAAAGTAGAGACAAGTTAGGAATATATCCAATCACAGCTGCCTTAGCTTGGTGGTGGTGGGATAAGTTGTGGAGCGATCCAATCAGAGCTCCTCTCTTTATGAATTGATATATTCATGTAGAGCAGGTTCACTGTTTGTTGTCAGTTCTGGTATTATAACTGAGATGCTCTGCCAGGTAGCCTAAATAAAGGTGACTGCATTTCACACAAAAGTTCAATTTGTTTCTGTTCATTTATACATTCAGACTTTACTAGCATTCAATAAAGGGTTATTAGATGTTTGATTTTATCCAAGTGTAAAACATGACTTCAGAAATTCAACTGTGAAATTTTATCAACTTAAACTAGACTAAAATCAGAACAGTTTAGATGACTAAATTATGACTAAAACTGCTCAGGCGATAGTCTGCTGCACAAACAAGTTTTAGAAACAGGAACGATTTCACCGCTCACTGAAAAATGATTTTACTAAGCCTACAACCTGCTTCACCTGCAGGAAGATTGTTCGAAATCTAAACTACACTTTATCCTTTTAAGATTTAATACTGCTGCCCCTGAATGATACGCTGTCCTTGGTCACATGACAAGCCATTTTTGAGTGAATCAAATTTCAGTCTTTATTCATTTTAGTCTCAAACTAGAAAAGCACTCAGAGAGCGCAGACCTCCGCCAAGCAGCTTCGGTTCACTTTGGCGAAAATGGTCCGATCTGGCAATGTTAAAGAATCCTTAAAAAAATTTCTGGATCCAGACGGTGATCCGGATCACCCCCAAAATTTAATCAGTTCTTCCATATCCCATTTCCGACAATTCCTGAAAATTTCATCCAAATCCGTTCAGAACTTTTCAAGTTATTTTGAACACAAACAGACAAACAGGCAGACAGACAAGTCAGCAAAAACATAACCTCCTTGACGGAGGTAAAAATTAATCATTTATTCACTTTTTAACTGTGATCTGTGACTTTTTAAGCTTCTGAAGCAACAGTTTTGCATTTTCTTGGCATTTTCTGAGTTTAGACATTCCTATGCTATTTCTGCTGACAATATTTACACATAACATTAAAGTTTGACTTGTGAAGCTGCTGCAAAGTCATGTTGATGAGGATGAGACGTTTCAGGTGAAGATCATCAATAAATGGACTCTGGAGCAGGTTCTGAGGTACACACGTTTAAGTTTAGTTTAATTATAAAGAAGGACTTGCCTCCATATTTCACCTGAACTACAAACAACTATTTCTGAGCTCTGGAGACGTGATGGAGACTCACTGAGCTCTGAAGACTCGCTCAAACTCTGGTGGGCCGACGGTGGAGGGCGGAGACACTGAGTATTTCCTCCGGGCGTAGATCACCTGCAGAGAGAAATAAGCTGCAAAAACAGACAAAATGCTCTTAAATACAAAGTTTTATACGGTCTGGACTCATTTTCAGATGTTCTGCTCCATTCAGGTAAAATTTGGTGGTTTAAAATTAAAAACGATGAGAATATTCCTGATAAAGAGCTTTAATGGTTACCGTCTCCCAGGCTAAATAATAAGACCCTGATGCCAAGTAAACGGAGCAGTGCTGCCCAAACTGTGGTCCGGGGCCCTCTAGTGGGGCGCAGAGGTGCTGCAGGCGGGCCATTTACAATCAATAAAAACCGCCAACATCGTTTTTTAAATAAATATAAAAAGCTGAATTACACTTTTAAGGCTTAGAACTATGACAAAGCAACCAAGAGAGTAAACTTACATGTTCATGTTTAATCAAGTTGAATTAACTGAGAACAAATCAACTTTAAGACCTCTTAGAAAAAATGCAAATTTCAAAGACTTTCAAGGGCCTTACATTTGACTGATCAAATTAGAGACTTTCTAAGGATCTGGAAATAAGTTTCCCTTCACCAACAAGCAAACACAGCAGTGAAGCCTATGCTCCAACAAAATCTCTTCATGTTTAATCTGATGTTGCTTGAAAATTCAGCGTGCCTATTTTTGTATGTTTAAAACAACACACAAGGCACAGGAGAGCCGAAGAACATCAGATCTTCATGAGTACAAGAGGCAGAAAAACAATAAATGAATGAAAAGTAAAGATCTGAGGATAAAAGGTGCGAGAAAAAAACCTCAACATTTTCAAACTGAGAAAAACCATAAATATGAAATTTGACAGAATAAAGAACATGTTTGAGGACAAATTATGTGACAGGAATAATTAAATCAATGTTAAATCCTTGCATGGCCCCTGCTTTCCTTCATACATCATTTCCCAGATCTCCCAGCATGCCTCTCTCACCTTGCTCCAGGACGCCGAGCACGGTGACAGCAGCGAGGAGAACGGCATCCTCCAACATCTCTGCGGAGGGTCGACGAGTCAGAGCGCCCAGTGACTCCAGAGAAGACCTGGAGACTGAAACACAACCAGGAAATACACACATATGACACACACACCTGCAGGGGGCGGAGCATAAACACCCTCATATCCAGGTGACATGTGAGTCCTTTTAATCAGTTTATCCTAAAGTGAGGTTTGATGGTGTTACAGGGCAAAAAAAACAAACTTTAATGCTTTTCAAAATGTTGAACAAAATCAACATTTGCACTTATAAGAGTTTTGATAGTTTTAATTATTGAAATACTGTTTTAAAAGTAATTTAGGGCTGTAAAATCATAATTTTGTCCTGCTTCATTAAGAGCAGAGCCGTGGAAAGAGAGAGTTACATCAATGGGCCAATTATTAAGCTGTAATGGAGGTTCATGGGAGCCTCGATAGGTCCAGACAATGAGACCAAGGTAACAGGATTCCTACGGGGAAGGTTTGTTTCTCACATTTATCGAAGGTCGGTTTACAGGTAGGAAGCTACAGCTGACATTTTAATGATGACCACTTTAAAAGCACATCTGAATCAAATTAATAATGTAATTTAAAGCACAATTTTAAACAAAATGTTAGTTTAATGTGGTCACTGGTCTGCTTGTTAAATCTCACATCCTTGATGAATGCTCTTTTGTGTTAGACCTGTGTGGTTAATCTGGAAACAACCTGATTGAGTAAAATGCTTTGAAGAAATTGTCTAAGCCTTTGTTTTATTGCTTAATTTTCATTGAAAAGAAGTCAGTCATTTTCCAAATCACCAACGCTGATGTTATAAACAAGGAAATGTAGAAATGTTACAGTGTAAAGCAATTTTTACTAGTTTATGGTCCACATTCTTCCTTTTCAGAGGAAATTAATAAAAAATTAAAAAATAATGGATTGAATTCTGACCTTTATCAAGTTGTAAATACAATAGTGCTAAATAGATATTTGTCTTTTAAACTTGTGAAAATATTTCAGATTATTTGTTGAGAACAACACAAACCTCTTATTTTATCAATCAAACTGACCCTGAAAGATTTATTATTTCATCTTCCCTGATTTAAACCATATTTTATGGTTTATTCACAGATATCAGTGGACTGAGATATTTGTTTCATTAAATGAAATAAAAACATGAAGCAGAACATGGTTGACAAACACAAACAAAGAGGCAGAGGCCGGCATGTTTCTAAAGAACTATATTTACATAATACTCTTGTTTTACAGAGAACCATATCAAAAGTATAAAATACTTACAAAAACTCCGCTGCAATATATAAAAATAACTTCTATCTTCTCCACGTCATTAGGAAAGGCTTACATACAAAAAATATATTTATAGACATTTACACAGAGCCCGTTCACGAGAGAGAAACCAGGAGGCCGAGGGCAGACGAAAACATAAAACCCGCCCCCGAATAACTTTACAAATAAAATACACAACACGTCTGCTCTGTTATGAACAGTACAGTAGATAGAACATTTCCACCTTAACACACGACCGCCTTAAAACCTGCAGACAGATTCTCTCAGAGCTTCAGGAGGACGAGTGAGGAGCGTCCAGGTTTCTGTTGAAATGAGAACTTTGAGCCACGTGTTGGCCTGCAGAGCGAGCCGACCCTGAACTGAAGAGTTTGACGTCTGAAATCTGAACCTTTAGATTCAAAATCGGGGCAGTGAGACTGAGCTCAGAGCCTTACTGAAGCCTGAAGTGGACTTTCACCCTCACATTTAACTTTACCTGTTCATCCATGAGAAAGAGAACATTCAGGTTATTTAATTCAGACCCTGACTGCATCACTGTCAGAATAATGTGAGGCTGAAGAAACTTATCAGAGGGATAATGCTGTTTTGTTTGTGGAGTTCCTGTCCGCTGTGAACACCACCGAGGATCATTTCCATAAACAAAACAATAACAGAGTGATGTGGATATTTGCCTGTTATGGAAATGATGCTGTTGGGCTCAGACATCATGTCTGCCTTTAGTCTATCATAGTATCTAAACCACTGTGTCATCAAATCATGCAGACAGAGCTTATTTCTCTGTTTAGTTAATAAAACATTTCCCACTTTTCCTCTGATGTGGAATTAAAGGTGCAAAAACAGCAGAATGCTCCTTTAAACTCTTTGAAGGGAAACATCCATGCTGCAGGTCGCCCTCTCGTCTGTCTCCTGTTCTCAGTGTGAGGTCGAAATGATCAGAAATGTACTCCTCTCCTAAAAAGACAATCAAATCCATGGATTTTAAATTAACTCTTCATTTTCGTGACTCTCACCTCAGCTCAAGAGAATAAATGAATTCTCCAGAGAAAGAAAAATCAGGAAGCTCTTTGGGATGAAACTCATTTTAAAACCTGCTCTGTGAATCTGAGAGTCAGAGGTGTTTGAATAAAGTTTGGAGGTCAAACTCTGTCTGAAGGTCAAAACGCTCGCTCTGCAGTATTGAAGTGTTTTTTCTGCTCTGGATGTGGAGGACGGCGTTCAGGTGAAAACACCTCAGGAACGAACTTCAGGACCTGAGCGCTCACGGGCAGCTGGACGCTCATACGGCGCTCAGCGTCACGGCTAATGCTCACCGTGTGGCTAATGCTCACCGTGCGGCTAACGCTCGCCATGCGGCCAACACTCACGCTGACCTCCAGTCTGACCCACAGGTCGCCGTCCTCGTCTTTGGGCGCGGCGGCTGTTCGTTTCGTCCTCAGCGTCTGAAGACGTTTCTAATGGTGGCTGGCGAGCAGCTCGTCGAGGTCGGCCATCCACTCCTGCGTGCTCTGACTCTTCAGCAGCGAGTCCACCAGCTCACTCTCGCCGGCGAAGCTCCCCGACGCCACGTTGTACCCGAAGGACACCTGCTGCTGCTGCTGGCTGGCGGTCCTGCTCACCTGGTAACCTTGGTTACACTGCAGTCCTTGGCGAGCGTTACCCTGCGGCTGTCCGAACCCCGTCAGGTCGGGCAGCACCGCCTGGCCCTGATTGGCCTGCTGCTGAGTCTGTTGCTGATTGGCCATCGGCTGGCCGAGGCTCTGAGGGTTCGGCGGCGCCCTCTGCTGAGCGGCTGCCATGTTTGTCTGCATCATCTGCTGCCCGGGGTTCAGGCCTCCCATCGGACGCCCGCCGGGGTTGGCGCCAAAGGGTGCGGCGTTGGGCGCCATCTTGGGAATGCGCTGCTGCTGCTGCAGGTGGAAGGCGTTGGGTGCGTTGTTGAAGGCGTTGGGGGGGAGGCCGGCGCCGCTCGACGGGGGCTGGTTGGTCAGCTGCTGCTGCCAGGCGGCGCTCTGAGCTCCCTGCATGCCGCCCGCCATCGAGGCGGGCATGCTGGTGCCCAAGCTCTGCATGGAGCCCGGCAGACGGGCCGCCGCCGCCAGCTGCTGCTGCTGCTTCAACATGGCGGCGTTAGGCTGCGCCTTCAGGTGCTGCTGCTGAGCCATCAGGCTCTGCCTGTAGGGGGCGCTCATGGGCCCCAGAGTCTGACGCTGAAGACCGGCCTGCTGGGGCGCGTGAGACGGGTGAGACGGGTGGTTGGGGTGAAGGTTCAAGCTGTTGTACAGCGCCTGCTGCACGTCCACGCCGGCCCCGCCCCCTCCGCCTCCGCACGACGACAGACTGATGTCAGCCTGACTCGCCGCAGGGGGTGGGGCTACACCTCCAGCAGGCCCTCCTCCCTGACCCATGTTCATACCCATCATGCCTTGGTTCTGAGGGAACATGCGCTGGGATCCGGGGGCGGGGCCTCCCATCGAGCTGACGCTGCCCATTGGCTGAGAGGAAGCTGAGAAGAAGAAAAACACGAGTTCATAAAAAACATGAAATCTGACATTACTGATCTTTCTGGTGTGTTTTTATTTCATCTGCTAAATACCAAAAGCTTAAGTTAAACAGCTCAGGGCAGGGGTGGGCAACTGGCAGTCTGGGGGCCACATTCGGCCCTCCACCTCACTCAATGTGGCCCGTCAAAAAAAAGAATTAAATATGAACAAAAATTAAAAACTACTACATTTGATTAATCGTGAGTTGCCAGTACTACATAATGCACAATTTAGGATAGGTATAGAATACTGGCACATGTTGTTTTTTTACCAGTCATTAAAGAGCTCTATGACTGTGTCTCTAATTATCTCTTAAGAGGCATTAATGTATAATATACAGCATTAGTAAAACTATACATTAATATTGATATAATCCTTTTTTTAAACTTTATATTTGCTTGTTTTTGTTGATAGATATATTTTTCCTCACTGAGAGTGCCTCAGGCACTGAAAGTTGCTCAGCCCGGGCTTAAAGGACCCTCAGATATTGACAAGACGAGTCCAGCTCAGTCTCACAGCTCAGCGTCATAAACAAACACAGTCAGTTCAATTCTGATGAAATCCCCATAATTTAACTTTCAAATCAGCGTGAGCCTCATTTACACACAAACTGTTCACTGTTGAGAAAACAAAGTTGACAACACGCTGCAGTATTTTACTAAACATGAAACTCATCTGAGACTCGACAGATTCAGATTTAACCTTTTTCTAACAGCTGCTCTTTTGCTGTGAATTTTATTAATGATTTAAAGAATATGGATCACCTTATTGGATTTAACAATTTACAAAAGCTTATTTTTCCCTTTAACTTGAGCTTTAAGTGGATTTGACAAATGTTTTCTGCCTCTTTATTAATAATAAACCATGAAATCTAAAAACAGCTGATGGACATGTAAGAGGGATTTTTTAGGTCAAAGCTGAAGAAGTGAATCCAAACATTTTCCCACAAATATCCATCAGTTTAGGTCAGTCTGCAGAGGGATTTCCTCCTCTCTGACCTGAACTGGATCTCCCAGCTGATCGTCACGTCTCTGTTCACTCTGTAGGTGAAGTCCTGCTCCTCCTCTCTAAAACCTGATGATCCGTCCTCGTGGTCAGAGGTTAAAATGCTTCCCTACTCCTTGTTTCTACCAAGTGAAAAAAGATCTTCCAACATGTTAAATGTTAATTTAAACCCAGAGGAACTCCCTTCTCTAAAATAGAAGTATTAAAGTAAACATCTGCAGCTCTTTTGGTCCCAAAGTTCAGGAGGACAGGAACCTGAAAGAGGGAAGGACGTCCCTGTCACCTGAGTTTAGCTCCTCATGACTGTGGCTCGAGAGAAGAAAGAAGTTCAGACACGAGCCTAAACTAAAAAAGTTAGTTAGCTCGCCTCAGCAGAGTCTGATTAATGGTTTAAAGTCAAAGATGGACCAAGCTAAGAAGATAAAGTTCCTTCTCTTACTGCAGAAAGAAGCGGATCATGTTTAAGCATAATGAAGTGATAATGTGGCTGGACAGGTAGGTGTGACTTCCTGTTGTCTCACCTGTAAACTGGTTGACTTGGGGCTGTGGGAAAGGGTTCTGATTGGCCGGC
This sequence comes from Cetoscarus ocellatus, assembly GCA_037902135.1. Taxonomy (NCBI): domain Eukaryota; kingdom Metazoa; phylum Chordata; class Actinopteri; order Labriformes; family Labridae; genus Cetoscarus; species Cetoscarus ocellatus. The sequence goes on from JBAMNC010000970.1 coordinate 100,277, forward strand.
TGTCCCTGTTGGTCCTGGTACTGCGGAGGCGGTCGGGTCAGGTGTCTCTGGAGCTGCTGGTCCTGCTGACGCTGCTTCTCCTGCAGGACACAAAGGGCCATGTTTATAACTGTCACCACATTTATTTAAGATTTTACACATTTCTGCCCGACCCTTACAACTCTTCACAGCTAAAGATCGAGGGATTTTTTGTTGTCTTACAAATCCCTGAATTTATGACCTTTAGCAAGTGTAAACCATAAAAACGACAAATAAACTTCAATACTATAAAGTAAAATATCTCATTGTAATAATAATTAAATTGAACTTTATTTAACCAGAAAAACCTCAATGAGATAAAAATCTCATTTGCAAGAGAGTCCTGGCCAAGACGGGCAGCAGCACATTTCTACAGTTACAGACATAAAACTATTACAGACACAGGTACAGACATATATCATTATACAATAACTATTTGGGCGCTCCCAGTTGAAAACAGTTCAACTTTTGGAACAATGCTGCTCTCATCAATGTCCAATCAAAATCAAGAGGGTTGGGACTTCTGCTGTCCTCTTTGTAAATCAGAGACAGATTAAAAGAAAAGAGAATTGTAGTTTAGAGGGACTATTTCGGGTCTCCAGCTGCTGTTAGTGGCAGGACAGGAGTTCTTGACTTGATTTTCATTTCTTTTGGGGGAGATTTACAAAAATTAAATAAGATATGACGCTCACAGAGTAACATCAAATAGCTTAACCTTATAAATCACGTCTTAAAATGAGGAAAAAGGATCCTGCATAACAGCCTTGAGTTTGATTTCCTATCAAAATTACTATATCTTTACCATGCAGCTGCTAAAAATCTAGTCTATTTGACGTTTCCCTGAAAGCTTCAAGCTTTGAGGGTTGATACTTTGTCTTGTTGCACCCTCTAGTGTCCAGGTAGAGAAACACAGGCAGAATATCATTCAGTTTTACACCTGTAGAGAAAACGGTCCTCATTAATCAAACAAGATCACAAACATAAAGTCAGTCATCTCCACCCATGAATCAGCATTAATCAGTCTGAACCTGATTCGACTGTGCGCGTAGGATATGATCAAATCCTACGTCAGGTCTGTCTGGAGGTTTATATCAGAGTGGAGTCACGTTAAAAATAAAATCAGTGAAAAATAATCTGACTGTGACTTTACAGACCAACAGGTTCACTGATTTAAGGATCAATACTGAATCTATATAATAGATATAATAGCAAGTGTTTCTATATTGATTTATTTAAAAACTAGAGACTACTTCAGTAATTTTAAACATTTCTTTCTGAGCATTAAAATTTCTGAAGTTTATCTTCTGACACATCTGAGCAGAAACACTAAAAACTGCATCAATAAAGGAAAGAAAGTCTGTTCAAGATTATACTTTCTCTAAAGGCACCTGTTTAACATCATTTTGAGTAAAACTTGATTAAAACATAAAACATCACTGAAGCCTCGTCCACACACGAGGAGAGAGATCAAAAGCGAGGGAGCGGTCTCACACGGAGACGAACAGAAAAGAAGCAAAAACCTGAACTGACCAGACTTTTCTCTCTCAACAGCCGTGTGATTTCCCATGCTTCAGCATAGACTACGTCTGTCACTGAGAGGTATTTCTGCCTGTTAAAATGTGAAATAATTCATTAGGCTGCCCACAGGCCTCCACTGAAACTCTAATATCCCTGAGCAGCGAAAAATAGTTAATAAAATATGTTCATTTGGGCTGCAGATTGTCTGACTCCCTGTGCACACTGACTTTTCAGACTAAATGAAGGTAATAGTTACATTATTTTCTTCTTCTCTTGTGATACTTCAGCATCCAGCTCAGAGAAGTTTCCTCTTTTTATCACATTTTGACCCTCTGTGTTGTAAATTCTGGTCATAGCCAGGAATACTTAGGGCTGTGTTATACACACATTTCATGAATCACACTTTGGAGCTGGTGTTAGATGATTCCTGCACCATACCCAAGCAACTTCCTGCTTCAGACTGACAAATGACCATTTATTCCTGAAAGAGGGTAAATATTGTAAATATTATCAGGGTTCCCACTCTATTCGACAAATCATTTTCCAGGACTTTTCCAGGACGTTTTCCAGTGTCACATAACCAACTGAAGTTACAATATTGGTGTGGGCAATTTTCACGTTAAAGTTGATGAACGATATCTCTAACTAGCTCCACTGAATCATATTGAGTTTAAAATGTATTTATTTCTAACTCTCGGGCATGAACATTGTCTGCTAGCTATCTTTTTGGTCTGGCTTTTATGGAGTGTCTTACTATTAGAAATTCATGGTTTATACTTTTTTTAAAAAGTCTTACCCTGCTTTTTTATAACTATATTTAGTTGATTTACTGTTTAAGTATCCAGAATTTTATTTTGTCATTTTTTATTATTTCTTCTTGTCACCATTGTTTTGAGTTTTTATATTTTATTCCTTACCTCCCATTATTTTATCTACTCACATTTTATGGCTAAGTGTGCCATAGTTGCCAAGTACATTTTTACTTCATTTCCTGTGCTTGATTTTTGTTCACTAACAAGGTAGAAGGAAGGTAAATAGTTTTCCAGGACAATTCAAGCTTTTCCAGGACATTTTACTTTTTTCCTCATTTTCCATATGTTTTCCATGACTGGAAAATTGGTCAATCATTTTCCAGGTTTTCCAGGACGCGTGGGAACCCTGATTATAAACATGGAGAAATTAAAAATTGTATTACAATAATAAAAGCGGTATGAATAAATAAGTTTACACTTCCTCTTACTCCTTTTCGAGCATGTAAACTTGCTGCACAAGCAAGACATTGTCAACAGTTTACCTTCTTTGTTTTGTTTTTGGATATGCATTTTTTATGGTGACCATCCATGTTTGTTTTTTTACATGTTTGAAATAAATCATTCAATTCAATTCAAGTTTCTGTGTCGGACTGATAAATGAGGGCCTGAGTCTCTTCGATGTTCACAGTGGAGGTTAAATGTCAAAAGAGTGTGAATATAAAAGCTTGAAATGGCAGTGTGAATGAGGGCTGGAGATAAAGCTACTTCTATATCAGGTTTGTGATGCTTGAAAAGTTGATGCTCCTTTCATGCTACTATCATATATATATACAAGTTAAGCCATTATATAAGTTATATATAATATATATAAGTAAACTAAGACATTCTGGGAGCTTTTCTGCTTCAGTTTGGCATGTAGAAAGTAGCTACAGGCCTGATTTGAACCCTCAGTGAGGACAAAATCATCTGTACACCATCTGCAGGTATAAACACGAGGCCACCGGCCAATCAGGGATGCATCTGATTAAATAACAGACTTTCTTCATGTTTATGATCGATGCATGACACACATATATGTAACTGTACTTGTACTTAAAGACACACAGTCCACACTTTGGGCTGCAGGTGTGTTTCGCTGTTACCTGTTCAGCCATGAGCTGCTGCCTCTGCATGTACTGCTGCTTCTGCTGCTCCAACAGCTGCTGGTGCTGCTGCTGTTTTAGTGCTGCCGCCACCGCTGCCTGGTTGCTCAGGTACGCTGCGTTATTGTGGTTACCCGCCATGGGGTTCGCCCCCTGCTGGGCCGTCATGGCGTTGTTTCCGGGAGCAGAGGCCATGCTGTTGGTGGGACCGGGGCCGTGTGGGGGGGCAGGGTACGTGTTCTGGTCCTACGATGGAGGAAAAAACAGTGATTATTGACAGTCAAAGAGTTATGATGAGAACTACAGTTAAAAATGCTACAAATTCTGGATTATTGACATAAAAGATGCAGGAAATACCATGAATAAAGCTTTTTTAACAACTGACTGTGGGCAAATGTCCTAAAATAGTGACCGTTCAAAATGTTTAAGACAAAGACTTTTCGCTGATTGTGTCTCAGTTGATCTTTTATAAAATACTTTGGTTGGCTTGGATTGCCCTGAGTTACAACACATTTGTCAGCTTAATTTGCTTTAACTTTAATTACACATCTGGGTTTAAAAGGTAAAATACTTCCTACACCAGGGATGGGCAACTTTTGGTACCATGAGGGCCACACTGATGTTATTCTCAGTTTCAGAGGGCCAACATGTTACAAATCAAAGGATACTATCAATAACATAATAAAGTACCTATAATTTAATAAAACAATAAATATCTGATGCTTCTTCGGTTTTATATTAATATTTTCAAGCTTAAAATCAAACAGTAAAGCTAAATTTAATGAGCTAAACACAGTGATCAAGCCAATTAAAGGTACTATTTTAAGTGCAATAAACAAGTGCATACTGTACTTTTTAATGAAGTTATTAGTTTGACCTTTATTTTACTGTTTAGTCCTGTGTAAAAATATAAATGCCTTCACAAAAACACTCCGGCTAAAGTGGCAGTCATTGGTGGATATTAGGAATCATTTGGCCAACTTTTTTTCAGTAGCACTAATATTGCTTCATGAAGGACCTTTACATTAAACATTACAGCACATAAAATACAATAATTGCTTTTGAGGACAGTTATTAAAGATTTTTACAGAAATATTTTCCCTTTTTCACGTTAAAATGCATTTTCCTGTGAATAAGGCGTCAGAGGCAAAACAGACAAAAATACTTTATGGCAGATTTTTTTGTCTTTGTTTGACTGGTGGGCCGCATTGAGTGAAGAGGGTGGCCGCATGTGGCCCCCAGGCCACTAGTTGCCCACCCCTGTCCTACACCATGCTGTCCAGAACATGTAGAAAGCATGAAAAAATCCTGATTCTCAGAGAAGGACATGCACTCAGTAACTTTCCACTGAAAGTCCAGAGGCTCTGAGGGCCAAAAACAAAGTTTGCATGAGTTTCATAGTTTGTATTTAGTGTTGATAAAGTGTGAAGCGGAGCAGGAACAGAGCGTCCGTCCGTCTGCCCCCGAGGAAAAATACGAGTGGAGCAGCAGCAGCTATATTTAAATACAGAGAGAGAGAATATGAAAGGCTGCTTTGTCCCGCCTCGCCTCACCCCCCTGTGTGAGCCTTAGCAACCAGCTGCTCCTCTCTCACTGATGCAGGAGAGAGGGGCCCGGGCCGGCCTGGGCAGCCGAACAAAAGGGCCCCCCTCGCTGCAGCCGGCTTCACCTCCGCCAACAAAAACACACTCCAGCAGCACCGGGCTGCTCCTCTGCTGCACCTGTTGGACCAAACCGGCTCGGCCTCATCTTCAGGACGCTCACACACTTGAACGTGAACACGAGCTGCACTGACACAGCCTCAATATCAGGCTTCGTACCCAGCGCCGGGGCCAAGTTTCCAAGATTTGTGGATTTGATAAGGTGGTCGAGTTTCAGCTCCACATTTCCTGACAGACACATAGGTAAATTTTGAGGATTAAACCTCAGTGAAGACACTGCCATTCATGACAGCTTTTTGTGTCTTTAAGGACCTGCTGTTTTTCCACAGTGTTAAATCATTTATGATGTATCAGAGTCAGAAATACTTTATTAATCCCCAACGGAAATTCTGTTGTTTCAGTAGCTCTTCGCAGCAGGAATATCAGATAAAGACATTAAAATAGATAAGAGCAGGTAAAATTAAGTGAGAAAAAATTAAGGTCTCACTCAGGGGCTCATCTGACAGGTTTTATTCACCATGGAAACCATTACTGGAACATTTACACAAATTACCAGCACAATTATTTTTCCTTAAAGACTTTTCTATGATCGGGGTGGGGTCCATCACAATGTGCCCGTCCACCAGTAGGTAACTACCCACTAAACCAGGGGTATTCAATTAAAAGTCACTGAGGTCCAGTTAATAAAATTTCCACCAATAAAAGGGCCGAACCGAAGTCAAGTTTGTGTCATATAGCCTTCCCCTATGTCCACATTTTTACGGTTTCAGCAATATTTATTGTCAATTTTTAATGCAGGATATGGTTAATTGAGTACACAGCTAGCTCATTTACCATAAATAAAAACAGTCCTATGCAAATTAATTTAAGATCTTTATTTCAGATTAAAAAAGAAAAACCTAAACTAAAACTAATTAAAAAGTGCAAACAGAGCCAAATAACCTGTTTTTTCTCTTAAATTAAAGAGGTCCCAGGCAAGAATTGAAGGCCTACACATCAAGCAAAATAGTCAACATCTTCAGAAAACAATAAATAAAAGGTGGCTCTTTTTAGGAAAAAAAACAATTGAATACAGAGCACTGACTAAATATTTTCTTCTTCTTTTGTCTTAAATAAGAGAGGTCACAGCCTAAAAATATGAACACCTACACTTCCAGTAGAAAAAAGTCAACATCTTCATAATACAAGAAATTCACTCTTAAAAGTGCAATCATTTGTCATCTGTAACTGCTTTTCCGCTGTGTTGTTGCAATATAATGTAACAAGAAAGTGTAGGAAGATAAATATTTTATTTGCGCAGGTTCCTTGTTTCGCGCTCTTTCTCTCTCTCTCTCTGTCTTTTAGTCTTTCCCTCTCTTTCTCTCTCTTTCTCTCACACAGACAGCGCTACATGCATTGCATGAACCCACACTCACCTAGGCTAATAAATAAACAGAACAGTGTTGCTAGAACTTGCAAAACGTGAAACATTCAAAAACAAACTAGTGCTAAAAACTGTAGAACTGCAACAGTGAAAATAACACGAACAAATGATCAACTCGATTAGTAAACAATTAGAAAAAGAACAGGATCAGCACCACAAACAGCGCAGCGCCACTTCAGCGCAAAAGCTCTCAGCCCTCATCAGCATTTCCCACACAGGTTGGTCACAAAGCTTGCAGGTGACAACTGTCTTGTGTTTTTTGCACAGGTAGTTTATTTGTCACTGCCTCCTGTTTGCTGGTGCATGTGGCTGCTGCAGCTCACGCTGCAAACACAATAGGTAAATCACCTCCGCTAAATGAATCATGTCTTGTTCCTCTTTAGCGCTTCATTAAACAACTGTATAAGCTTCAGAAAACATACAGGACATATATTTAGGCACACTCGTGGCATGACTGGCTTGTGATCAGACCACAGTAGCGATTCTAGTGTTAACTGTAGTAGCAGCTGTATATCCGCGACTGTCGGAAAAAATGCTCAATTAAAATCTATTCTTGTGAATTTATCAGAGATTGGTCACAGGTCCGGTCAGAACAATCACTCGGTCCGGATCTGGACCGAGGTCCGCCATTTGGTGATGCCTGCACTAAACTATATTTGCTCTGACAGCTCAATTATACAAAACCCAAGAGGCAAGCAGCAGCAATTTAGTTTTTTAAAAACTATATTTCATATTTTTTATATTTATTTTTATTATAATTTTATTTATTTTTTTATTTATACATAGATAATTTTACCACATATAGCTAACAACCAGTTCTGATTTCTCATACTGCTATTTTGTTCATCTCATTTTAATACTTATTTATTTTTACTTGTTCTTTTTTTGTCTTTTATTATTATTATTTTAAACATATTTTTTAATCATTTATGTATTCTTAATAATTTATTTACGCATTATTTACATATACATGAATAATCTGTATTTTAAGTGCAGGGGAAGGTGTTCTGGGTTCATTTATGTTCAATTATAAAAAGAAAAGAGCTTGTATTTTTGTACAATGGAATCTCAGACTTGCTTTCCGCAAATAAAATTTATATTAAAAAAAAAAAACAATTAAGTAAGCAGGTTAAAATATGCAGAATCTTTAACTTCCTTGTGAAGGAAAAAATTAATGGAGTAAGTAAAATGAGAATATGAACAAGGCCAATGAATTTACACTATTAACATTAAAAATATTTACAATATGATTATAATATGACACATCAGACCACATCTGACCGAATGGCAAGGTTTGGCAGTAAAGGGGATTGCACTGATTATTACGTTTGCTTATTAACAAATATTAACAAATATGAGAGGTGAAAACAGTGAAAATATTCTCCAGGACCTGACAGCGGTATTACAGGACTGACTTCCTGTGGTGGGATGAGTCCTGCGCTGAATGAGCTCTGTGTTTCGTTTTTATGTAGCATGTAAACATAAGTTTTGAGAGGACAATCAAAGCGAGCTGCTGCAGTGAACAGTTGGACTAAATCACACTTAAATTTTTTTTGTTTGTTTTCTATTTTATATATCATATTCTTAATATTCACCCTTTTTACTATTCCATATTGTATACAGAGTTGGATTTTATCTTGTAGTTTTTTTATAATTATCTGATAGCACCGAAGAAGGAGAAGCTCTGCATTCTCTTTGTACATTAACTTTAATGACAGTAAAGGGCCTTCTGTTCTATTCTATTCTATCTGTTTATCCAGTGTCCTATGTTTACATCCAGGTTAAAGAGCACTTGAGAAGCCACCACAGGGACTAATGACAGAGCAGGTAAGTCACAGATCAGAGTGAGGATCTGAGGGGAGTTCATGCCTATATTGATTAAAATGACTAAGAATGAATTTAATTGGGTTGTAAATCTGGTGCCAGCTTTTTTGTTCTCAGAATCAAACTGTTTCGCACGCAACCCTAATTAATCTAAATGATTTAATTTAAGGACCAATGAATGATCAATTAAAGATTTATTCTATCAGCCAAAAAAAGTGATCAAGCACGCTCTAGATGGCACGAGGAACATTTAAAATGTTTTGGACACTTTGGAGGAAGTGCAGACCTTCTCTCCTTTATTCAGATCTGGGAAATGAAGCCCTTTGTGTGTGTGTGTGTAGTTGTGTGTAGTTGTGAGTGTATGTGTGTGTGGTACAGTGCAGGAATGTGCTGCCGGCCTGGTTATGAAAGCAGAGCAGGAACACTCTGATCAGCTCGTACAGTTGTTGTTGTTGGAGTGCCGTGATGTTAGCACGGACAATAATAAGGTCAGGATTTGTGAAACCTTCTGATAGCTTGTTTTAAACCATATAATCTTTATAGAAATGATTCCACGATGGAATTTAAGAGTGCTCAAGCCTTTAAAAGGACATCTGTTTCATAATAAAGGAGCTTAAGTGAGAAGAAGTCACTCATGCATGATGTTTAAATTGCATAACAACATTGGCAACATTCTGAGAGACTGTGTCTGCAGCAGACTTTTGAGTTTGAGTTGGTTAAGATTTGTACTTTGGTGCTTTTGACACATTAAATTAGTAAAACAAAGGATATAGCATATTTTAAAACATACCACATCATTTAGCACAGGTTTTCTGAAAAGTTTTATGACCTTTCGCCTTGTGTTCCTGTGGCTGTTGTCCACTGATCTGCAAACATACGCATGATGCCTCCTGGTGTCAAATACAGACGCTTTCCTTACAGACCGACAACAGATTTTAACTCAACTAAAATCATTTTGTATTACAGCATAACAATAATAATAATAATAATAATAAATTAAACCCTGGTTTGTACTTCTGCTGCAGCTTTATGCTCCCATCCTGCCTGAAAATGAACCTGAAACTCAAGATTAAGTCCTTCAGAAGAGCTGTACTTAGGTTTCATGGAGTTGCTTTAGATTTTTCCACACCTACAGGATGCAAAAACGTTTATTTGCACAATTTGCTCTGTAAAAGTTTGATGGCAACACACAAAGGGACAGCTTCCTTAATGGTCAGAGAGAAAGAAACACTTTCATCAGCTGAGGCAAACAAGCGTTTACTTTAATAACAAAATAATAATGAAGTTGAGATTGAGATACTGCTGTAAAAAAAAAAAAAATCATTCCTCATCACCCACCCCTACTTCTGATATATTAACATGTACATTCAGCATGCTGGGTTGTCCTCTGCAGCCATTACTTCACATTATAGTCGACAAAACCATGACTGAGATGTACTCAAGAGACGGGAGGTCACCCAGTGCTATGTCAGGACCAACCAAAGGGCTTGTGGTCCATGTCCTTCTGACATGATGTCTCATTTCTGAAGGACGTGCATGTCAGGCTCTGCACACAGCCCTAGAGCGAAGAGGAATAAATCAGCCTGAAGGCCTTCACACACCAAGGATGACGCAAATTAACGGCACAAAATGCAAATATTTGGAGGCAAGTTGTGATGCGCCTTTATATTCATAACAGCAGCTCATTTTTATGAGTATATTTTGTTTGTTTTCTGAATAAATCAGCTGATGTCAAAATGGACTCAGCATTAAGTGTATGTGACCTGGTGCTCATTTTAATCAAACAGAAACTAAACATGTGACTCTGCAGGGGAGAACCAGTTAAGTCTCCGAAGCTAAAACTTTAAAAAGGTCAAGTTTCGTGATATAAAGGCCCTGCAGTGATACTGAAGCTAAACCTGCGAGAAGCTACCTTAAAATCTACCTGTGCCACTTTTTGTGTAAGAAGTTTATTGGAATATTTTAGATTTAGAAAAAAAAATGGTGCATGTGCAAGTGCTGGATTGTAATAGCGATATTTCACAATGTTATCACTAGGGATACACCCTATCAGGTTTTTGCCGATATGCCTGTTTTTCCAAACTCACTGTAACGATACAGATATAGATAATGATATTAAAAACTATTTACTCTTCAATAAATCATATTTTTGATGTATAAAAGTGGACATACAATGAGGATGGGGTTAATTGTACAATCTGCCAATATATGTAATGTTTATGGTCAAAATATTGGTTGTAAATATTGAAAAAATGTAATTTCTGCCGATAACGATGTTCATCTTTTTAGGCAATTATCAACTGATGCTGATTTTGGCCTGATACCATCATGCATCCCTTGTAATCCTAGCAAGCCTTAGTGACCTATAACATTAAAAAGATGCAAGACCAGAATTGCATGTTAGCTCAATAATAGCTGTTTTGCTACATGATTCGTCTAACATTTCAATAAATTATATAAATACAAGTCAAACTGTCAGAGCATCAAGACTGTATTTTGTATATTATGTATAAATGTGACTGTATTTTATATATAAACAATAAATACACACTAACTGTTTAATATGTAAGACTATGCACGACTCAAAATTCACGATAGTCAAACTAACAGAAAGGTCGTCTTATTTGTGTAAACTCGCTCCAAAGTCAACACTGGTCACTTTAGGAATGACGTAGCATGGTAGCTTGGAGAGCATGCTGTCGTCTGGTCTCCGTACCCAAAGCATGCTACTTCCCTTGTACTTGCCCTGTACTGCTGCAATACCTGAATTTTCCCTCTGGGGATCAATAAAGGATTATCTTATCTTAATCCCCTGCAAAAGTTTAATTTTTGAACATTTATGAATTTATTCCAGGTGCAGACATTCTGTTCTGCAGACACAGGAAGTTTCCTGTAGATTAGTGGAGACCTGGTGTAGGTCAGTGTGTGTGTGTGAGTGTGTGTGTGTGTTTCTTACCTGTGAGTGTGGTATGTGCGAGCGGAAGTTCATGCTGTTCTTCTGTTTGCTGTGCTGATGCTGCTGTCTGAGCAACGACAGCAGCGCCGCCTTGTTCTGGCTCGGCGTGTTCGGGGGCCTCGGCGGCCCCGGCCCCCCCTCAAAGTGCGACAGAGGTTTGGTGTTCTTGTAGTCCGGCATGTTGGCCGATGCAGGGCCGCCCGGCGCCGGCGGGTGGCTGAGGGGCGGCCCTGACGGCGGGTGGCCCATCATGTTGGGGTGCCCGGGGGGGACCTGCATGTAGCTGCCGGCCCCCGCTTTAGGAGAGCCTTTGTTGGGCTGAGAGGGCATCAGGAGCTGCTTCTGGGCGTTGGGGTTGAAGTCCTGGGGGTAAAGGGAGGGGCCCCCTAGTGGGCTCTGAGAGGTGTTGGCCATCTGGGGCCAGGCTGGGGGGTGGGCGTGGGGCCCCTGGTTGTGGAACTTGGCCCCTGGCTGAGGTTGTTTGTGCTGCAGCTGGCCGTGGAGGTGCTGCGCTCGCTGCTGCTGGGCGGCCAGCTGCTGCAGCTGCTGGGCGGGGGACAGGTCTTTGGGCCCCGGGGGGCCCGGGGCCAGGAGGTGGTTGGGGGGAGGCTGGAGCTGCCTGGGTGGAGGAGCTGGCTGGGATGGGGGCAGAGCTGGGGAGGAAGCAGAGGAGGAGGCGACGGGGGAGCTGGTGGGGTGAGGAGGTGGCCCGGAGGAGGTGGACCTCATGTGTGGGGAGCCGGTGCGGGAGTCCTGCTCAAAGGAGGCGGGGGAGAACTCTGTCTTCACGCTCGCCAGGTCGGGAGGAAGGAGACCCTGAGACGACTGTCCTCCTGCTCCACCCGATCCTCCTCCTACCGTCCCGGCGCTGCCTGGAGTCGGAGCCAGCTCCAGAGGATCCTTTCGGTCCTCAAAGCCGTCATTGAGGATGTCCTGGATGTCCTCGTAGGCCACGGAGCAGTTCAGCTCCTCCATTAGCTCCGACCACTCCTGCTCGTTCAGGTTCAGGTCGGGGAACAGGCTGTTGTTTCCTCCTCCTGGTGGAGGCATGATGGGCAGGATGTCGTCAGGCTCCTGCTTCATCTCTTTGCGGTGGAAGTCCGACACCACGTCCCTGCCGCTGTCCGTCGTCTCTCCTGAAGGTCCATGGGTCCCGTTAGAGTTCAGGGCATCGCTGATGCCTAGCTTGGAGTCGAGCGGGGAGCCGTTGGCGGTGCCGTTGTCCACACAGGCTTTCTTGTTTGGAGGGAAACCGTCGCTGAAACCGTTGACCTGATCCCTGCCCAAAGGAGAACCAGCACTCTCCAGCTTCCTCTTCACTGTCTCCTGCAGCTGGAGGAACACACAGGAAGACCAAGAATTAGTAAAAGGGACAAAACTGACAAAAACAGGCTGATATGAGCTGAACTCCTGCAGAAGAGAAAAGCAAAATAATTCTCTACAGCTGATGGAGAATTGTGAGAGTCACTAAATAGCGTATTTTAGAATATTTTTTGGTAATTTTAGCAAACAAGCATGTTTTATGCATAATAAAATAGTTTTTTATCAGTGTTATTTGTATCAGGCATGGTCAAAGTACCTTGTATAGTAGTTTTGTCTGTCCCAGAGACAGAATCAGATATAGCTGAATGTCAATCAGCAGACAAAGGATTAAAGAAATCACAAAACAATTCACCAGAATTTTTATCAGTTATTAACAATAACTAAGTATTATCCATCCATCCATCATCTGTACTGCTTATCCTTGTCCAGGACTCAGGGGCTGGAGCCTATTCCAGATGGCATTGGTTGAGAGGTGGGTACACCCTAAAACCAATCACATGTAGAGAGACCAACAACCATTTAGAGGCACTGATTAACCTTATGAGCATGTTTTTGGTCCTTGGAAGGATGCTGGAGCGCCTGAAGGAAACCCACACAGACACTGGGAGAACGTGCAAACTCTACACAGAAAGACCATAGCTGACATGGGGAGTCGAACCAGGAATTAGGTGACAGTTTTGTGCTTTAAAACATAAATTGCACCAAAATTAAGGCAATATATTGGTGTATCAGTGTTTCTTTACAACCCTACAAAAGATGCAATTCATGGTAATATATATCTATCTAAAAGACTTTAATGCTCATTGCTTCCTCTCATAAATTCAAGGATGTAAAAATTATTTTATCGAAGAACCTGTGCATGTCCTTCTAAGTTTAACAGCAAACAAATTTAAAGAACAAATGACTTTTTCACTCAAAAAGGCTTATACTGTTCAATAGTGAATTATAATATACCCTAGAATCTGCTGAATAAGATGCACTTTTAATTACCTTTCTTCTAGCAGGTTAACAATGCTGAGACATGTTCTGTCATAATTTCGAAAGACATATTATTAAAATTCAGCCTAAATTATCGTGTGAGTGGCAGATTAACTGATTACATGCTGAGATAAATAGAGAATAAGACCAGGTCAGAATGGGTTGGCTCCACTTTTAACAAGTTTTCTACCTTATAATGAAAATAGTACTATTCTGTTTGAGACATAAAGCTTGTGGAGAGCTGGATTGATGGCAAAACTCCTCAGTTAGAGACATCAAGTGACCAAAGTGACATGCAGGCTGGTGTCTGTACTTCACAACTATCACCTCAGACTGAGAGCATAACCTTCTGTTATTCAGGTTATTCTGGTGGACCTTCATCTGATGGGTCAGGTGTTGCATGTTGACTGTGCATGGCACAAACATGCTTTTATAATGTTAATATGTTGGATTATTGTTCCCTCAAATCATTTCTGAAGAATGGGGTTCACTACTGTCTTATTCGGTTTGATTGGAGCTGAAACATGTTCTATTTACTTTGACAAAATATCCTCACATAAGACACACAAGATTTTAGGGGATTTTGAAAACAAAAATAACCAATGACAAACCTATTTTTATGCCTGCTCCAAATTAAAGTAAATGCTTGAGCTAACCACTAAATGAGGCCTTTCCAGTAGGAGTTCATGCCATCTAAATTTGGGTATCAGCTTCATGAAATTAGTTTATTCAGGAGTGCTGAGTTAAGAAGCCAGCTGTTGGATTATGACACAGTTTCTATTTCAGGAGTCTCCACAGGGGCAGATTTCTGCCTGCAAGGGGCACTGCAGGCGCCTCAGCAGGGTGGATGGTGTTGTAAGAGCTGGACTGAACAGTGTTGGGAGTAAAAAGCTTCTGCTGTTAATAAAATCAGCTGCAGGCCGCTTTACATAATGACGATAACAAAGAGCTTCCACAGAGCAGTCAGCTGATCACATCTGTCCGCTCTGCAGGACGCTCCACCCGCCGGATCTGAGGGAACATCCAGAACATCCTCTGTGTCAGCTGATCCTCACACGCTTTAATTCACTCAGAGGTTATCAAACTCCATCCATGGAGAGGACTGGACAGGTGGATCCAGATAAAACTCATCTGTTTGCTGTCATGATACTAAACTGCTGTTACAAACATCAGTCCATCAACAGGCTTTGGCCATATTTTCACACCACTGTCCATCCCTAATAATTAATCAAAATAAATCAATAATGACTAAAAATGGACCATGGCACACAGAGTGGCACTGTCTGCTGCTTTGTAGGATAATATTTAGATGCATAACAGTATTTCACCTAAGGAAAGTTTGTCTAGTTTAGTGGAAAAATCTTGATATCATTTGATGCAGCTCGACTGCTTTGTTCCAATTTAGTTAAAAAAAAAAAACTCTACAAATATGCATATTTCCTTTGGAGCGTTGCTTTGACAGCGAGTTGTGCTGTGCTTCATGGGAAAAAAGCCATCAGGCAACAAAACAATGATGTAATAACGATAATAGCAGAGATTAAATGTCCTTTGCAAGATTATAAAGATGAGCATATCAATCAAACGAGGGTCTTTTAACGCTCGCCAGTGCCTACAGCAAATGATCGAGGACACCAGATAACATGGTGACTTATTAAAATACAACACCTGTAGAAGTGTCCGCAGAGAAACTGCCAGAGATGCAGAAAAGTAGAGATCAGCTTTAAAATGGATAAATAATCCTGATTTTGGATCAGTCCAGGTAGTTGAGTCCTGTGATGATCTACTGTAAAGATTCAATATTCTGATATTTTCAAAGCTTATTCTGGCTTGAGCTTATTATACTGATATACTGAAATAACTGAATGTAGTCTTTTTGGATTCTATTATATATTAAATGCAAATGTATCTTTTAACAGTGGCAGTATAATCATGTTTTATCTGCCCTTTTAAGTGTTGCAAACACTCATTTACTGATCTGCTGAAATAAATTCTGCCTTTTATTGGCAGATTTTACTTGCAATTTAAAATTAACATGCAAAAAATTGCTGAACTTAATGCTAATGTATAAGGCTAAAATATTTGCAGAAATAGTCTGCAGTATTAAACCGATAATATTAATATTAACCTGTTGATATTAGTACTTTGTTATTGGCCTGGTCGCTGTAATACAGTTTTTATTATTACTGTTTCTGTTTTTTTCAGGTGCTCTGGGCGATTGTGTCCTCACTGCAAACAAACTGCTCCAGGGGTCGACTGGAAATGAGTCGAGTCCACCGTTTTCTGGTAATCCTTTTTGAACTAAAACAGGGATTGATTGCTGTATTCATATATAAGCAAGGATGGAGAACCTTCTTGTGTCAGAACAATTCTCCCAAACCATACAGGTGTGAAAACCACTTTAAAAGCACAAAAAAGTCTTCAAGTTCCTGCACTCTGTCTTAAGGTAACAAAAGTAAGGACCGCCTGTTTTTCTAAATTATTCAAAGAAAAAGATGTTTTGATTTCTCTTAAAATAGATTTAAAACATTGGAAAAGTCTATTGAAGAAAAGATTTAATGAAACTACCATCTAAACTACCGTCTAAAACCCTGTGATTATAGAGTTTAATCGTGCCCTGGTTCCTTCCTCTGTCAGGTAGTATAAAGAAGAGTTCATATTCATTTTTATGTATTCAGTCTCAGGCATTACATGGAAACCTGATGTGTTTATACAAAACAGACCCAGCAGAGGTGCAGAAAAAAAGACCAGAGGTTAAAAATGCATCTCCCTCCTCAGCGAGGTGGCGTCACAAAGAGAAGAAATGTGACGTCTTCACCAAAATATGCTGAGAATTTCCTGATTAGTCCGACTGGTGCCAAAATGGCAGGGTTAAAACATTTGGTCGGGGATGTTGGCCAGAGGTTGTGCAACAAGCAAGAATGAGGTTAGATATCAAAATGCAGAAAACTTGAACTGAGAGCAGAGGGAAACGACAGTTAACAGAACAAATGTGGACCATCAGAGGCTGTTGGTTGATTTCATGTCTTTTGTTATCATATATAAACCTTTGGATTCATCTTTGGGACCTCTTGAAGCATATGGACATTTGAATACAGCTTTTTTAATTTAGTTAACCCCGCTGAGCTCCCTTTAAACTGGGAAATGTACAGGTTTTTAAGACATTAAGATTCTTGGCAAAGCATCATTGCTCACACTGATCTAGTCTATGCTGTTTAAAAATTTAAGTAGTTATTTGCCCTGATGTCTGTTAAAAACAGTTCACACCAAGAACCTCAGAGTGTATTTATATCATTAGTAAAAAAAAATATAAAATGATTTTGATAAGGTCTGACAACCATGGCAAAGCCCCTTAAAGGTCAGGATTTACTCTTTAAGTCTTTATTTTTCAGTCAGTGTGGTCTGGGGCCTCCATGAGAGAATACAGCTTTTCTTGAGAGGAAAAGAGAGAAGTCGTTCCTGCCCCCAGGAAAAAGGAAATTCTGGTGACTCATCCAACTTTTAAAAACCTGAAATACTGGTCCGACCCCACCCCCCACCTCCAATTAACATGGGCTGGATGGGGGGTTTGAATGAGTGTGTGTGTGTGTGTGTGTGTGTGTGTGGTGGGGTGTGGGGGACGGAGGGTCCCTACAAAAGCTGCACAGCCTGCACTTCAGGGGCATTATGGGTATCTGAGTCCTACTGAGACTTTAGTACTTCATGAAATGGGGAAAACATTTCACAAAATATTAGAGATGGATCCCATGTCAGTAATTGTAGGGCTACAGAGTATTACATGTTAGTCGATGAAATCTGCTTTAAATTTAGTCGACTGAAATATGAAGTGTAAAGGGTAAGGCATTTTTGATGTTTCCTTGAATTTCTTAAGTCTTGTTTTACACTTGGATAAAATCAAACATCTAATAACCCTTTACTGAATGCTAGTAAAGTCTGAATGTATAAATGAACAGAAACAAATGTTCCTTTTGTGTGAAATGCAGTCACCTTTATTTAGGCTACCTGGCAGAGCATCTCAGTTACAATACCAGAAGTGACAACAAACAGTGAACCTGCTCTACATGAATATATCAATTCATAAAGAGAGGAGCTCTGATTGGATCGCTCCACAACTTATCCCACCACCACCAACCAAAGTAGCTGTGATTGGATATATTCCTAACTTGTCCCTACTTTCTACATGACCAAATGAGGTCTGATTGGATTAAGTCTCTGTCAAACATTTTCCTCTAGTTTTTATTTGTTGATGAAAATGTCAGTTAATTTAGTTTGAGTTTTTGTCCATGTGCACTTGTTTTTATTAGTTACTGTCTAGTTTTCATCAGAGGAAAAAAGGTTGTTGACGAAAACTATGACGAAAATAATTAGTCAACAATATTAACACTGCAACAAACATACTACAACAAGAATAAAAATGTTATTATTGAGACAAATTCAGATACTTCTTATGATTGCAGTTTTTAACTCGAAGTGCACTGAGAGCACAAACCTCTGCTCGGGCATTTCGGACAGCCTTAGTTGAGTTATTATGGAAAATGAAAAAATCACTAAAAAGAAATCCTGGATCCAGATCACCACCAAAATCTAATCACTTCTCCCTTGTGCCATGAGCAACATTTTCACAGAATTTCAACAAAATCTGTTCAGAGCTTTGAGTTGTCTTGCTCACAGACAAACAAACAAATGGACAAACATCCGTACAAAAGCCTTAAACCAATTTTGACTGATATACTCACTCACCTTTTATAATAACTTTGGTGTTTTAAACCACTAACTGATTGTGTTGACCCAGAATCACCCCTTCATTAATCTGGAGGACAGGACAGTGTGTAGGTCTTATCATCAGGAAAACTGCTTAGTCTTTGAGGCGTAAAAACAGGAGAATACAGGACATTTTTCTGCAGAACGAGGAGTCTCAGTGAAGATACTGACAGGCTTTGTTTTGGCTAAAAAAAACCTTTAGTCTGCATATTTAACGTGAGAGTCAGATAAATAAAGGATTCTGGATATCTCCACGATGAATCATCATCCATCTCTCAGCTCCCTCAGTGCCACAAAAATCCAAAATATCTGCTGTTTTTACGGCCGCTTATCTCTGTCTGATTTCAAGCTCTCTGCAGGAATATTTTGATTCTTGCACTTTGTTTTGTTCACAGGTGAGTTGATGTATTTTAGTCATTTTCTTTTTTCTGTTTGCTTGTAAGTAATAAGTAACTTCTAATACCAAACTGATGAAGGGCAACTGATATCACAGATAAATCAGCATCAGTCTACATTAAGTCAGTTACTATAGAGTCTTTTTTGACCATAACTTTGAATAAAACTGAGGTCCTTCAAGCGAGTTTCAACAGAGCCAAAAAGACATGGCTATGACCTACCTCCAAACCAAACTGCTGACTGAAAATTGCAGCATGTTGACTATAATTAATGACTCATAAGTGATTTAAGCACTAACCAGTGATAATGATACAGGTTTTGAAACCATGACCACACAGAGAGAAGTCCTGGACACCTAATACTGGGTTATTTCTTCTTACATTCACTGGCAATTTATTAGGTAAAACCGTTCAACTGCTTGTTATTGTCTAATGAGCCAACCACATGGCAGCAACTCAATACACTCGGGCATGTAGACATGGTCAAGATGACCTGCTGAAGTTCAAACTGAGCATCAGAATGGAGCTGAAATGTGATTTAAGAAACTCTGAATGAGGGATGGGAATTAAAAACCAATTCCAGTTGAGAATGGATAACAAAGTACCCCTTAAGGAATCAATATTATCAGTCCTTTATCCTTAACAATTCCCTTATCAACTCCTTCAACTTTTTTCTGCAAGCCTCGCCATTCAAAGACATCATGACAGCAGAAATAACAAAAAAGAGGCAGACAAGGGGCAGAAGTGTTTGAAATTATGGCTTCATTTTTGACAAATAGAGACTTAGTTACTTTCCTGCAAAACTTGACTTTAGTGGACAAACAAGCAACTTTTGGAAGCATTTATGTAAGCATTGAATATCAGACATGTGAAGTGTTTGTCATTGTTGATATTGAAAATCTGGGCAGGTCAATGTTTGCCAACACAGAAAGCCAGCAGGAATCGATAAGGGAATAGTAAAAGAATTGGATCGATAAACAGAATCTTTAATGGAATTTGTGTCAATAAAATCTTACAAATTCCCATCCCTACTCTGAATGAGGCATGGCCGCTGGTGCCACAGCCTACCTGAGCATTATTGCTGACTAACAGTGCTCAGGTAGGCTGTGCCCATCTTCTGACAGACACCTCCAGCATGTCTCACAGCTTGGATCATCTCAAACTGGTTTCTTCAACATGACAATTAGTTCACTGTACTCCAGTGGCCTCCACAGTCACCAGATCTCAATCCCATGAAGCCCTTCAGCATGTGGTGGAACAGGAGATTGTCATCGTGGGTGTGAAGTTGGGCTGGGTGATATGGACATAAATTAATTCCCTGATATCTTTCATGTACATGTTACAGCTGGAAACAGCTGCGTTAATGGGGCTATGGTTGGCTGTTTCAAGCTGAAACATTTACATCCCGTGACGTTTTGACAACCCTCACAGTCAAAATCAGCCTTCACATCATTTCATAAGATGATAATTTGAAGTACTAGCCTTAAAACCAGCATCATATCTACAAGGAAAAATGGACCAAGTTCATGACGGGCATGTTAACTTTCTATTATCTCTGATCTATGCTCATATTCACTATAGCTGATGTACACTGATCCATCCGAGCGAGAACTATTATGAACCTTTTATACATCTGTGAGTGACATCCTGACTGACAGGAGCCAATCAGAGCCGTGCAGAGGTGAATGAAGCTCAGAGCGAGCACAAGGCGTTTCCAGACTGTGTTAATATTCAGCACAAACACTCAGACGGAGTGATGAGTCAGCTGTGAGGGGGCGGTCGGGGGTTTCTGCTCACACTGAGTCACCTCTCAGGACTCCAGCCTCGGAGAGACTCAAAGGCTCCTCGGCAGAAACACGAGGAGGAGATCTGCGGCTGATATCAGTTTTGATTTGACACTTGGTGTGAACACAGAGGGTTGAAGGGAAACATGCACAAGAGCTGCACTGCTGCCTTCATAAGATGCTTCAATGAGAGCTTTGTTTGTGTGTTTATATCACAACTAAATCTTTACAGACATTCCCCTAAGAGCTGGGAAACACTACTTTTTACATTTTATCAATAAATTACAAGAAAGCTTTGCTAATGTAGATAAACTATAGATCATGTTGATGTTGAAAACTAAAAAGACATGAAGCTTAAGCCAACCACATACACTGGCCTTCTCACTCAGCAGAGCTTGTCGGCTTGCTTTAATAATATTTATACTAATATTTTTACCACAATGAGCTGTACATTAATTAGCATTTTTAGTCAAACTCTCATCAGCATAAAGCCATACATGTGAGTTTTTCTTGATTCACTGTTTAAAAGCGTAAACAAGTATTTAAAAGATACTTGTGACTTAATGAAAAATATGTAAAGAGACCCCTGACCACACTTATATCCTAAAACACTGGTAAAGAGTTAAAAAATCTACCTCGTCGCCCTTCAGCATTTCCTCCTGCCACTAACCCAGACTCTGTACATGCAAGCTCAACGTAGTGACAGTGCTGATGGCAAAGCAATCAATCAAGTTTTATCTTAATTACAATAACTGCTTCCCACAATTCTGACAACTGATTACGACATTAAAGGTACCCCGCCACATGACATGTTGAAATATTTTTCCCATTATTTTTATTATTATTTTGAGTTATTTGTATTTTTTCGAGTATATTTCAAAGTATTACCTGTTCTTTAACGTTGAAAATGATGGGTGTCAAAGGCAAAATGAAAGCATGTGGTGCATGTTTTTAAAACAGTGAGTAATCATGTTTTATAATCATGATCTCAATATCTGTCAAAGTAGTCAGGATCATGATTTCTGCCAGCCCACGACTCCTCCAAGAGGCTGGCCAGTGACACCCTGCGTCCCGGAGCCCCAGAGATTAGAGCAGCAGACGAGTGGATGACTTAGTTTGTTTACAATCTTAAAGTGCATCATTGAGAATTAACCACAAATGACCATATCAGTGAACACAGGGCATTCGTTCTGATTGGTCGATCATTAATTAAAATAAAACCAGTTCGGATCACCATCAGACAATATCGGCAACCCAGAGTGGGTTAAGCAGATATCAGTTTAAGAGGTTTATTACCTCCACCAAAGAGGTTTGTCTGTTTGTCAGCGAGATAACTCAAAATGTTATGAATGATTTTTATGAAATTTTGTGTAAATATTGGTCATGGCAGAAGGAAGAGGTGATTATTTTTAGGTAGCGATCCAGATCCAGGATTTCTTAACACTTTGCAATCAGGCAGCTCATGACATTTTCAAGGAATTTTCGTCTAACAATGACAGAAATGCTTTGGCAAACTGGGCAATCCTAGTTTATTGTATCGTATCAATGCAATAATGGCATCAAACACAGCTGCTGATTTAGAGATGAGGTTTCTCATTGGGCAGAAGAAATGACCTGTTCGACAAACTCAGATCTGTTTTCCTTTCAAACACCATAGAGAATATCGGTATTGT
The DNA here is from genome assembly GCA_037902135.1 of Cetoscarus ocellatus. Lineage (NCBI taxonomy): Eukaryota > Metazoa > Chordata > Actinopteri > Labriformes > Labridae > Cetoscarus > Cetoscarus ocellatus. Next base: position 122,482 of record JBAMNC010000970.1, read on the forward strand.
AGGGTGAATATGATCAGAAGTAATTTGGAAAAGGTCTGTTTTGGTATGGACTAAATTGTTATTTTAAACATCAGTTCTGGCATTTGCCCTGAATTTTGTAATAACATAAACCAAAACGACTAAGTCATCTTGTGTGTAACAAGCTTCACTCAACGTCAGACAGCGATGAAGTTCCTTTTGTTTTTAAAGACATAAAGACTAAAATTTTTTATAATGTCCAGATGTTAAACTGTAGACAAAGCGGCCTGAAAAACAGCACTTTAAACTCAAACAGCTTTGAGAGTGCATCCTAAATAGGTTATATTTAGATTAAATTCGTCTCTGGTAGGTGATGTCAACCTCCAGCCTGTTTAATGTCTCCAGCTGCAGAGTAAACCTCATAAACTAAACCGACAGACTCCCACCTGCTCTGAGACTCACTCATCAGATGGACTTTAGACTCCTCTACACTCCAGTCTGGTTTTTGTTTCTACCTAAACACACATGATGCCCGCTCTCCAGTGTTTCCCCTGGTTTATCTGTTGGTGCTGGTGGTGATGGACTGGCAAAAACACTGATGTTTAAACACCATAAACTGAGTCATGGCAGAACAACATGTTGTCTTCAGATTCTGACGGGGGAGCTCTCACAATCAGATTTTCACCTTATCTGACAAACAGTGAGTGATAATTTAAGATGTTGAGTACATATTAACTACATGAATACCCTGAATATAGGGTGTTGTGTCTCTTTTTTGAAAAATACTCTCTGAGCGATCAGGGCTCAGCAGTGTCTTAACACCCCTCATCAGGGCTGATAATTAGGCTGAGCGATATGACCTAAAAAAAATCCCCATTTTTTTTTTTTTACCACAAAACTCAGTTTAATCGATTTTTTTCCCTCTAAAAAACAAACCCTCCAAGTCACACAAAAATGACATGAATCAAAGTCTGTCTTTATGTTATCAAAATATGTTACAAAATTTAACAGACTTTCCCACTTTTAGTTAAAATGCAAGCTGTAATTTTATCATAAAATGTTGATTATATAGTTCCATCATAGGGAGGCCTGTATACATTAACACTGAAAGATGAGCTATTTTTACAGTATATCAACATGGAACCAACTAATCAATGTTTTATCTCATTTAAGAAACAAATAAAAGCCTAAACACGTGCTCATGCAAAACCTGACAAGGCCTACAATTGTGAAAACTGTACATTTTGAGTAATTATAATTTCAAACATTGCAACAACTTATGATTGGAGTAAGTTGAGAAAAAAATCTAGATTTTTCATTTTTAAGTCATCTGCAGAAAATAATTCAAGTTAATCAATTTAACTGATATACTGCCCAGTCCTAGCTGATAACAAATAAAGATCCAAGTATGATCCCTTATGTTAAGTGGTATAATGAAAGTAGAGTCAAGGTGCTTCAAGTTGATACCAGTTAACAGAAAGCACCATTATTCCCATGATTCCTTGCTACCATTAACATCATGGTCTGTTGATGTTTTGGTACGGAGCCCCTCGGCAGCGAGATTTAAATCCTGAGCATCGAACACATGATTTTGTGGGGTCCTGAAGCTTCTTTAAATGTTTAGACATTTTATTGCAGTGACAAATTTTAATTCTTGCGGTAAATAACAGCTAATATTAAACCTGAGGTTTGGATTACAGATTTGTGTTCTGATGACCATTCTGCAAATATATGAAGGGTTACACTCAAACAGAATAATGATTAGTCACTGATAAATCGAGCACTGGGTGAACCTAAGACCGCCCTGAGTCTGTCGGAGCGACCGCAACCAGAGAGAGGAAACGCAGACAGCCACAACATAACACTTCCTCTGTCTGTCAATCACTGAAAACACACACTGGAAACACACACACACACACACACACACACACACACACACACATACACACAGAAGAAGAGGAATCATCCAGGAGTTAGAGCTCAAGTAAGAGTCATCTAGAGTTTCAATTTCAGAGACAGTTTTGGCTTCCTGCGATCATGAAAATGAGATTATCAAGGCTGTATGATCATCTGCAGCATGTCGTGCTCCACACTTGGATGCAAAGATCCTCAACAAAACCTTAAACCCTCCAGTGAAACAGCTTTCTCGCATTAGGGCCCATTTGTCACTGCAAACAAGAGATCATTCAACACTGAGAGCTGGGGCTGCTCTGTGAGGGACAAAAATGATCATCTTCATTAATTTAATTGATATGGAGATAAGATAATTAAAAAAGATTAATTTGTGATTTTAAGACTTCAGCTCATAATTGATTTAACGAATCATACTGCCCTGAGAAGCAGCCTCAGCTGTTTGACAAATTCTGCAAATTATTGTGAATTATCAAAAAATTAGTTCTGAAAATTATATTATAGATATCACATGAGTGATTCTACAGGCTGAAAAGCAGCATGCTCAGCTAAATAATAATTAATATATGGTAATATTTATACATTTATAACAGAGCCTCAAACAGTGTGATTTTTTGGTGACAAAGGGCACTGATCCTCCTCATGGGGCACATCAGTTACTAAATATGTGGCTCCAGAACATATCAGGAGAGCATTGTGTGGAAAATAGGGATGTAACAATATACTAAACCCACTGTTTTGTATGTAGCTAATTTTTTACTTTCCGTTTTCTGTTTAATTTTGATAAGTTGGCCAATAAAGTCCTTTTTTTTTCTCTTTTTTTTTCATAATTGTTTGTGATTCTGGGGTGTCTTAGGCATTATTTTCCAGAACAGAGAGGGGTTATTGAAGAGAAAAGGCTATTTTTTCATTCCCCAAAAAATTCTTCATTTCACTTACATGCAAAAAAGGCTTTTCTATAAACACCCTTGATACAGTTTATAATAAGAATTAAAAAACTAACGTCTGAATGTGCCTGCTGATGTGCACTGAGTTTACCCCCCCCCCCCCCCCCCCCCCCAAAAACCTGAACACTGAATGTGTATTAGTTGTTTAAAAAAATGGCGCTACAGATAAGTTCCCACGAGGCTCCATAGCTGTATTGATAGGTTTAAATGTTCATGTTTAACAAATGATGAACCATTTTTCCCTACTCAACCACAGAACAGAAGAATGAGGGGTCCCTCATGTTTCCAGCGTGGGTGCATATTGCTGCCGCTCCACTCAGAGTATAGTGTGACGTCTTGTTCCAACTGCTTCACAAGGTATGAGTTTACTCGCCACTGAGGTCTGACTCACAGGCACAAAAGCAGCAGCACAAATGAATGAAAGCTGTTTTCACTTTAAGCTGAAAAACCACAATTCACGCAAACATGCGGAAGCATGAATGTCACACCAAATGGTTCAATATCTCACTGAGAACTGCTGGATCCCATTGTAAGGCAGTGTTCATTTTGTTGACTAATTATTTTCATCATAAATCGCCATTTCGTCAAAAATCTTTTTTCCCCTGATGAAAACTAGACAGTAAATAATAAAAACAAGTGCACATGGACAAAAACTAAAACTACATTAACTGACATTTACATCAACAAATAAAAACTAGAGGAAAATGTCTGACAGAGACTTAATCCAATCAGATCTAATTTGGTCATGTAGAAAGTAGGGACAAGTTAGGAATATATCCAATCACAGCTACTTTGGTTGTGTGGAAAGGTTGGATGAGTTAAGAGGGACATCCAATCACAGCTGCCTTAGCTTGGTGGTGGTGGGATAAGTTGTGGAGCGATCCAATCAGAGCTCCTCTCTTTATGAATTGATATATTCATGTAGAGCAGGTTCACTGTTTGTTGTCAGTTCTGGTATTGTAACTGAGATGCTCTGCCAGGTAGCCTAAATAAAGGTGACTGCATTTCACACAAAAGGAACATTTGTTTCTGTTCATTTATACATTCAGACTTTACTAGCATTCAATAAAGGGTTATTAGATGTTTGATTTTATCCAAGTGTAAAACATGACTTCAGAAATTCAAGGAAACATCAAAAATGTCTTACCCTTTACACTTCATATTTTAGTCGACTAAATTTACAGCAGATTTCATCAACTGAAATGTTGTGAAATTTCATCAACTAAAACTAGACTAAAATTAAAACAACTTAGATGACTACATTATGACTAAAACTAAAAGATAGTTTAGGCAAAAGACTAAAACTAAAACAAAATTAAAAAGTGCTGTCAAACTTAACACTGGTGTAAGGTGACAAAGGCTTGTGTTTTGTTGCCATGGTATCAAACAAGCATCAGTGTCCATTGTTTTGGTAGGACTGTATCAGTGTGTCAGCAGCTTCAGTAAAGACACGAAAAACATCACCACCCCCCAGCCCGTCAAGTGTTAGTGATCATCAGGAGCTCACTCACCGCGATCAGAGTGCTGTTCCTGCTCTGCTCCGCCGCCGTCCCTCCACTCTCCCCGTGCTCCGTGCTGCCTCCTCCTCCTCCTCCGCCGCCGCCTGGTGGTCTCTGCCCGGCCTGGTCTCCACTGGTCTGGGGCTGCCGGTGCTTGTTGGACCGCTTGGCTTTGGCCTGCAGGCAGCGCTGGTGCAGGGCGAAGGTCTGCTGCCTCTCCAGTTCCAGCCGCTCCAGCGTGGCGTTCTCGTAGCGGCTCTCGCAGCTGTTGTGATGCTGCCGGAAGAGCTCGATCCTCCGGCGGAGCCTCTCCATCACCGCGCTGTGTCGCGGTGTAACAAAATCCGCCATCATCAATACAGACTTGTAGTAAACTCCCAGCTCAGGTTGCTCAGGTCCATAAAATGCTGAATTAGGCTCTTTTTCACTCTGGGCGTCTATACACCCCCCCTCGCCCTTTACAAAGACTCCTGTGCTGGCTCCATGCAGGCGACCTTTGTCTTGCTAATGGCCTTCACTCACTGCCAGAAAGGAAAATGAAGGTTTTTGGGTGCATTTTTACTCACTTTAACCCAAGACTTAACCAGAAACCTCATTCTATACAACAGCTCGGTTAAGGTGCTGTGTAAGTCGGAGGAGTGAAGAATTATCAGACAAATAACTTCTATGAAACATTTAATACCATCACGTGAGGCCTATGACATCTCTAAGCTTGTTTTCAGGGGAGGATCGACTGGTTTGACTTGAACACAGGGTGATTTTTATTCACTTTTGTTTCACAAAGTTAGAGATTACTGAAGGCATCTTGATCTGGACTGATTTCACATGACAAAGGAGGATTTCTAAACACTTCAACTCGAGTTTAAGAGCTTTTCGAGTTTCTTAAATGCTTCTACTTGTTCATAGTTTAATAAGAATTTTCATTAATCTGGAGAAAGCAGCTGTTTTCAGTCCCCAGTTTTGGATTTATGTTTCCCCTAAGCAGATGCAAGCAGGGCTTAGGGCTGAGTGATATTACAGAAAATCATTAACATTCTTTTATGTATGATAATACATGAAACATATTGTGTTCTAGGGAAACAAAAATAATCGAGTGTAAGTTTCATTCAAGAATGATGGCGTTCCACCTTTATTAAAACAGGACAATCTAGGTAATCACATTATATAATAAACAGTAAATTTATTTTCTTATTTATCGATTAAAGTTTTATTTCTCTATTTTTGTTCTTCACTTCACAGTCAAAGTGTTCTAAATGTTGTCTTTTTAAGAGTGTTAAATACCAATAAATACATGTAATTTATGTGGGTCAAAACACTGGGTAATTGTTTTTAATAACTGTTAGTTCTAAAATCAAACTGATCACCATTTAGATTTTTGTCCAAAAGTGTTCTTTTGGATTTTTGCTCATAAACAAAACAAATGTTTGCCACAATATCAGAACATTAATTCTCAATGTCTCTCTAAAAATATGGACACCTACCGGATGCAATAACACATGCAGCAGTACTACAAACCCACAATTTGGCTTTTAAATGTCTTCATATTTTAGTTTTTACAAACATAATCGAAACCTGCATCCAAACCAGCGTTGGCAGTGCTGAGTCAGGAAGGACAAGAATAGGAGAACAAAAATCATAATGGGTGCAAGATATTATATTTTTGTTTATGTCCACTCTGCTGATATTTCCAAACTTCTTGTCATTGATACTAATATATACACATTTTTGTCTATGGCCCATGGATACTGATCCGATTTGATTGATATCAATGCCATCATCGATGATTCTTATTGATATGAGACTTTATCAATTTCAGTTTGATGAAGACAGCTGTTCAGATGTCAAACACGTTACCTCTGATTTAATGCCATGCTGCAGAGACTTATTATTCAGCAAGGTGCTGGTGTTTCCATCATTTTGTGCAAAATGAAGCCACAACGATGGTCACTCCTGTCTGCCATGACCACATCTTTGACTTCTTAGTGTTGTTTCTGCCTGCCACTGATGAGAGTGACGTCCTTACATTACAAGACATGCAGAGCCAGGTGGAGGGAATTGATAAGAGAATTGTTCAGCAGAGAGACTAATGATATTGATTCATTTAGTTATTCACTGTCGACTCTCAACTGGAGCTGGTTTTGATTCCAATCCCTCAGCCCTCATTTATTTAACCTGTACGTTCAATACAATGGCAGTCCTTTCCATACACAGATCATGTAAGCACGTTTTTATTCAGGGTGTTCTTATACTCCAGCAAATAAAATCAGAGTGTTTTTCATAGTTTTGGTCCATTACTAGACTTGTAGGTTAACTAACACAAAGTGATTTCATTCGTCATCTTAAGTGTATACTATATCATAATCCACTGTGAACAATATTGCTTTCCAACAATGGTGAGTGGCACAAGCTCAAAGCTGATTTTATTTGATAAATGAGTGACGTCTTTATCTTTTTCAAATTAGACAGGCCGCTTCAGATACTTTTGATACTACTTGTCATTATAATAATGGAAATGTTCACATCTTGAACACACTGTATTTAAGTTACATTTTATAGGGACAGGGATGGGAATTGATAAGATTTTATTGATACCAATGCTATTAACGATCCTGCTTATCGATCCAATTCTTTACTGATTCTCTTATTGATTCCTGCAGATTTTCCATGTGGGCAAATGTTGGCCTGTAGATTTTCAGTGGCAACAATGTCAAACACACATGTCACAGCATAGATAACTGCTTCTGCAAGCTGCTGGTGTTTCCACTCACTTAAGGTTGTGCAGTAGGCGCCTTTTGTAAAAAATTAAGCCACAATTCTGACCGCTTCTGAACCCTGTCAGTGGAAGGAATTGATAAAGGAATTGATTTGCAAAAAGACTCATGATATCGATACTTTGATTAGCGCTGTTAACAATTCTCAACTGGAATTGGTTTTCGATTCCCATCCCTATATAGGGACGTGTGATACTGGATTTTGGCCATTGTCTGATATGCTGATATTGGAAAACTTATTTTGATCATTAACAGTCAATATCAGTACAGTGAGATAACCAAAAAGTCGTTGTTGTTTTTTTTTAAATAAAACCTATGTTATGTGCAAAATATATTCTTAACAGCTACAGTACATATTGTGCCATCTGCCAATTTTTAGAGCTACAAACACTTATTTACTAATCTGTTGACATAAAATCTGCCCTCTCCAGGGGAGCTCTACAAAAATGATTCTAATATATATGGCTAGGAGATCTGCTGTAGATTTCAGTAAAAAAAAATTGTATTGGTAGATTGTGATAAAAAGTTTTTAAAACAATTATATCATAATACTGATAATACTGTGCAACCCTACATTTTGACAACCTCAGTAATTACATTTTTACCAGCCACCACTTTTGTTCAATTTAGACAGTGTTTAGGACTAAATGTGTTTCTGATCATTGAAAAACAAATATGCCTAATATTTTTAGTATGTAGGACTTCTATTTTTGTTACTATAATATCAAACCGATAACAACACCATTTAATTTTTTCCAGCCTCATAGCAATCTTGGGGAAATCCAGGACAAAATTTCTCCACTAAACTGGCACAGATAAATGAAAAAAGGCTATTTTTATCTACATCAAACCACATGAAAAGGTGGTTCATGACTGATAATGTAGCCCTACCTTGTGCTCCCAGCAAGTCCTGGACTGAAACAAACCAAAGCCCTTTACGAATACTCCTGCACTGACTCTGCAGGCAGTTTCAGCATTCCTGATCACAGTCTGAGACAGAAATTCAGTTGTGGGGAGCATCTAAACCTAACTACAGACCTCAGCACAAGCAAAACCTCATTGGTGTTTCTGTTGAACTACGAACTGAACCACAGTCTGGATTCAACCTAACACACGACAATAAACTGGGTTTCAGTTTCACTTACTGTTTGGATCATAAAAACAAGATAACAAAGATGAAACTATTATTATGATGCAAGCCACATTGTTCACATTTTTCTGTTGTGCTGCACGTTTCGTAGTGATTGCTGTTGAATCTTGGCCAAAAGAGTCCTACAGCACCTCAATGAAAATACGGATTAATTTATGCTTTATTTGTCTTAGGTGCTGCATCTTATGGCTGCAATAACCGCTTTTTATGATATATTCACTTAATTGTAATAACATATAAGATGCTTTGAACGCGTGCAAACTAGCTAGTGGTATTTTAGTGCATGTGACGCAATTGTTGCAAAATCTATGACCAGTCTTGGTTAATAATAGCGATATAAACATCCAACATATGGGTCGTGATTTTGATTTTTCAGTGATCTGGCAGCCCTAACAACAGCCCAAAACAAAATCTCGTTCAGCTTTTGTGTGAGGGGAGCAGAATAAACGAAGTAGTTGTCTCCACACGCATTTAAAAGTCCCTTGGAAATCAATGAAAGTGTGTTTTCACCACCACTCTCCCCGTTCAGCTAAGTTAAGTTAGCGCATTCCTCCACTCAAAAATCAAAGTTGAAGCGTCGAAAAATCCCCAAATATGATCAAAAATGCCAAATAAATCACCCTCATTAAGCTGTTACATTTTGGTCTCTCAATCCTCCTCCAAATTTTTCATTGAAACGTGTTGAAATGCACTGGAGCACCCTAACGGCTGGACTAAAACTTTATTTTGCTCAAGTATGACCAGTTAGCCTACTTAGCATGACAAGAGCTAACTGGCTAGCAACTTCACTTCTTGTTAAATACTCCTCTATTTCACATATTTAACAATCAAATTTAAAAAGCCATACATGGCAAATAATACTACACGCACTCTCAGATTATTTAAGGTGGAAACTGATTTAAAAACACTTACCGTGGAAGTGTAGCCCTCCGCTCCTCTACAGCATCTGTCCAGCAAACAGCTGATCCTCCGCCTCTTGCTAGCCGTTAGCCGCTAGCTGCTAACGCTGTGTTTTGGGCAGACGGGCTAAAGGCTAAAGGCTAAGAGGCTAGCCCGAAACATTTAAATAAAGCGACATTTTTCTACGATCTCCTCCGAGGTGACGGCGCCGACAGTCCCGCCCCGACCGAGCCCGAGCGTCGTTAAGCACGGCTTCAGTTCGGATAACGGGTTCGTCCGTTAAAACGGGCTAACTCTGCCCCTCGGTGCTGTTTCTATTGTTTTCCAGCGGACAGGCTGGTCTACGCCGCCATCTTGGAAACTTTCTCTTTTTTTTTTTCCACCAGCAAGAGGAGGAATGTCCCCGAGCCCGCCTCAGCGATGATTGACAGCAGCACAGGCCAATAGGGAGCCGGGATGTGAAAGTGACTTTTAGCGGATTTGTGAGACAATGAAAGACGAAAAACCGTCAGAACGGATAAAAATTGCAAAATAATTAACGAGAAAACGTTGTTTGTTTTTCCAACGAAGATAAAATCAGAAAATATAGATGATCCAAAGACGGAGGAGGGGCCACGGTGGATTTAAAATGACTGACAGCAAGGATCATTGAAGCCAGAGTCCCTCCCACTTCCGGTCTCTTGTAGTAATAGTAGTAGTAGTAGTAGAGGTATTTGTTAATTGTCTTGTTTGTTTGTCTTCTAAATCTTTCATTTGAACTTACTCTGTTTTTCTGTAAGTTCAAATCAAGGGTCATGGGTATTCCTTGTGGGTTTTCAGGCTTGCCACTTACATGCAGAGAATCTCTGAATGTTTTGATATTATGGACTGTAGATTATGAAATCACTACATCACCACATCCTTGCTTGTGAACGACTGAGCCTTTTGGGGATGCTCCTTTTGCACTTCATTACACTTATTTTATATGGCATACATGTTGTGTGTATTTGTATGTACTGCTACTTGTATCATAAGTAACTTTGTTGACTGCCAGGACACTCTTGAAAAAGAGATTATCAATCTAAATGAATAAACATTAATAAATAAAAAAGGCAATATTCTTACAACACTCTGAGAAAGAAACAAGAGAAAAAAATCTATTTTTTTTTTGGGGGGGGGGGGGGGGGGTAATCTGGGCATACATTTTGTACATTAATGAGAACAAATACATAAAATCTAAGTTTAAAAAGCTGCAATTTCACATGAAACCAAAATGGAGATTGTAAAGCACAACCCCCATTTCCAATAGTGTTGGGATGCAGTGTAAAACATAAGTAAAAACAGGATACAATCACTTGCAAATCATTTCCAACCTATATTTAACCTGAATACAAAACAAAGGCAAGATATTTAATGTTCAAACCAATTAACTGTTTTTTTGCTCATATTGAATTTGATGCCTACCACCATGTAACTTCACCTTTTCTTTTTTATCTACACTCAGTAAGTGTTTGTGAACTGAAGACAGTAATTCTCAGATGAGCTCGGGCCCAGAGAAACCGGCTGTTTCTGGGTGTTGTTGATATTTGGCTTTGTCTTTGCATGGTAGAGTTTAACCTTGACCTTGTAGACGTAGAGATGAACTGTGTTAACTGACAATGGTTTTCTGAAGTGTTCCTGAGCCCACGTGCTGATATCCTTTACAGAATGATGGGAGGAATCAAGGGTCATGGGTATTCCTTGTGGGTTTTCAGGCTTGCCACTTACATGCAGAGAATCTCTGAATGTTTTGATATTATGGACTGTAGATTATGAAATCACTACATCAACGCATCCTTGCTTGTGAACGACTGAGCCTTTTGGGGATGCTCCTTTTGCACTTCATTACACTCACCTGTTTCCAGTTCACCTGTGGAATGTTCCAAACAGGCGCTTTTTGAGCATTCCTCAACTTTCCCAGTCTTGCTGCCCCTATCTCAGCTTTTTTGAACATCTCACAGGCATCAAATTCAAATTAAGTGAATATTTAAAAAAAAATAATAATTTTATCAGTTTAAACATTAAATATCTTGTCTATGTGGTGTTTTTAATTTGCAATTGATTGTATTCTGTTTTATGTTCCACATAGCATCCCAACTTCATCGGAACTGGGCTTTGTCGATCACGTTCTATGAATGTCTAGTCAGCCTAATCTGCAGCAGCTGTGGCGCTATCATGGAGGTATGGACCAACATCTCGGAGGGATGTTTCAGCACATTGTTGAATTTATGATGAATTAAAGAGTTCTGAAGGTGAAGAGGGTCCAACCTGACTAGTAGGGTGTACCTAGTAAAGTGGTCAGTGAGTGCATGTGAAATCAGGCAAACCACAGAACAGTTGAGTTTCCATTTGGCCTTTTTATTCATCAAAACAAAAAGTTGACTGCACGTCTACAAACACAGGTCCGGCTCCATCATCACAGTTTCTATTCAAAGTTGGACCTCCGTGTGTGTGTCAGCAGCTCCCTACAGAGTGTGTACATCAGAAACAGGCTGGGCCAACGGCTTAGTCCAAACACAAAAATTAAAAAACAAAAAGATAGAGACGTTTAAAGATTCACCAGCAGATACAGTGTTCAGTTTGTTAGCTAGGCAGCTCCAACCCCACACACGAGCAGAGACGACCAAAAACAATTAAACTAAAGGATAAAAATTAGGAAGACGATGGAGAGATGGCTGCAAAATCCTCAACAGGAATGCTGCGCTGCTGCTTCAAATGATCCCAAACTTCAACTTTAGAGTCAAAGACAAATACAATAATCTAGGAGCAGCAGAGCTCAGCCAACACGTTACTAGCTTTAGTCTAGGAGAGGAAAATAAAGTAAAAAAATCATTTTACATGGAAAGAAAAAGGCCCAAAATCTGAATACACCCACAGCTGAAAATTTAATCCCCGCCCACCTTCACAAAACCCATCAGCCGATCACAGCAGAGCTCTAATTATCGTTAGAAGAGCCAATCCTCGCCCAATAAAAAAGACGTTTAACAGATGTTTTGTAGAGTTTAACCATGTGGACACCTCGACACAAAGACAGACACATGAACAGTCACTTCATGGATACAGGAGCACACATAGATTTTTTTTTCAGACTCACAAAACTGTTTTTTTTTTTTTTTTTTAATTTCAGATTGTACACTAGAAACTCTCCAAAATCGTGCATTCACGCCACATTTGCCAGAATATTCTGCATCATATTCCTTTCATGGTTTGTTGATATAAAAAGGACCCATAAATTAAGGTTTTTAAGTCAAGTTGACGGCTCTAAAATGGGGATCTCATCAAGTTTGTTTCTTCATGATCAAAAATCCTTCAGAGAATTTAAAGGAGAAAAAGTGGAAATGTCCTGATGGCAGCAATAGAGAAATCATCAATCTCTTATTTCCTCCCTAAAAGTCACTTTCATCACAGCCCTTTGTTCGCCTTCAATATGAAATGTGATGAGATTTGACCAGGCAGCAGTAGAAGATGATAATAGTGGGATTTAAGTTAAGGTATTTAACTTGAAGTAGTTTATTCATGACACCAGTGGCTTCTCTCTGTCTGATGACAACACTGCATCACATTAAAAAAAATATTAATGCACACAACATCCTGAGGCTAGAAACACACCAGACAATTTAAGGCCTGAATTGTGACTTCCCTGCTTCCTCAGTAAATCACAGGGACACAGCCTGATTTAAACAATTATTCATCCAAATAATCCTCAGATCTGTGGTGTAATCTGGAGTATTTGACTCTGCTGGAGTCAGAGTCTCCCCGCGATGAAAATAAAAATATTAGACAGCATTTAAAATTCCAGATCAGGCTGCGAGCAGACCAGGAAGGTCACCAACCAGACACCATTAACCTTCATATTAAGGATCAACCACAAAGTACTGAAGCTTCAAGCCACATCTCTTTCTGTGGACTAGTACAATACTCTCCATTTAAGATTAACATGCAAAAAACTCTTGATGCAAATACTTACAGCTAAAATATCATCTGATAATATCAGCAGAATTCTTACTGATATCATACCGATATCAATGCATCCCTAATATTTATATCCAAGTATAAAACTCTGCTAGCCCGAATACATTAGATTAGACAATCAAATCCAAAAAGATGATTCAGCCCAAAAATCAGTGAACTTTGAGATTTGGATTAAAATTCTGTAAATTGTCAATGTTTTACAAATATATCGCTTTAACAGTAAATTACAGCTCTTTTTTGGGGGGACATATCGCCCTTCTGAATGTTTACATGGTAGGTTTTGCCATGTTTTCTTCGGTTATATGCATTTTAATGATTTTTATTGACTAGCTTGCCTCACTGAGGGAAGAGAAGGGCCACATTTGGCCCGCAGGCCTCCAGTTGCCCATCCCCGATCAAGATAAACTCAACATGATTGATTTAATTTTACAGACATTTAAATGAGGTTAAAAGTGAGAAGCTCTCATAATGGGATAGAGGATATTTAACGGGCTAAAAACAAAGACGCTGAAGTGCCATCTCTTTAAACATGGGGGCGAATCTGAGGGAGACCGCAGCGTCTGATTGGTCGAGGTGTGGAGGTGCTGCAGGTGGACAGTGTGAGGTTAAGCGCCTTTAGTTTCCCTTAGTGCCTTTTTCTTTTAAAATGGGGTCGATGACAGAGGGACTGGGTGTCTGTCCACCTGCTGATCCAAGAATTTAGAGATGGAACGACAAGGAGAGAAGCTCGCCGTGGCGTGGAGATGCTCAGATTTAACGAAGAAGCTGCCATGGCGTTTTTTTAGACAAAGAAATGAGACTCACATCAGCTTTTCTTCTGCTGCTCCTGGTCATCATCACATTAATAACCTCATATTTTCTTTAGCTCCTGCTCCAATGCTCTGTTCTCCACTGCCTTCAGGACATCAACACAAACTGTAAACTCACCCCAGAGTCGCTAACGTGAAGCTAACAGCTCACACTCGAACGAAAACAAAGAAAAGTCTATCAGCTGGAGTGTTCCCTGATCGTCTCCTCAAAAACACAAGGCTAACCGCTCACATCAGGGATACTTTAAGATGCTAGCTAGCATGCTAATTTGAAAAATTTCAAAACCTAAAAAAAAAAAAAAAACCTGTTAGTACGTGAATTCGCATCTTCTGTTCCTCTAGCTGTTAATGTTTTGTGGGCTGGTTAGTGAGTAGTTGTTGCTGCTACTTGTAGTTCAGGCAGGATGACAGCCAACTCAAAGTCTTAAATTACTACCATTAATGCCATCGGCTAATTAACATGTTTGTGAGCTAACTGAAAGTTTCACCTCTTAGCCCTTTGAAAGAAATTACTTAGCAAGTCCCTCAGTCCATGTTCAAGGTAAAACTACGTTAGCAGGGTAGCTAGCACGCTGTTTGTGCTCCAAGCTCGAAGATATGATTTCATTTGTTGAACAAGGTGCAATAAGCTAAGCTAAATGTTAATGAATCCCAAAGAGCTGCTGTTTGGAGGATCATCACCTTGTTTGCATGCTAGTTAGCAGCCGCTAGCTGGCTGAACTGGGTTAGCGAGACTAAAGACAGACGCAAACACCAGTGTAAGCCGGCTCCAAGATGAACATCCATTTTTGGGCTAATTAACCAAATATAAGGACTAATTAGTCTCACATTTGGGAGGTTTATATCTTCTAGTCAACAGCCCATGTTCTGTTTAGTTGGCAGCCTGCTTGTCCTCCATGTTAGATGATGTGTCAGTACTCAAGCAGTGATATGAAACTGGGATTTTTACGAGCTTAGCAGCTTTGAGTCCAATTAGCCAAGCTACTGGTAGAACCAACATCACATCGTCTGCATGCTAGTTAACAGCTGCTTGTTGGCCAAAATGAAGAGCAAATAAGGCTGGAGAATTAGCCAAACTTTGGTTATACTGACTTTTAGACTACTTAGCAATTTAGCCGACATACAATTGAAGCTTTCAGGAAGTTAAAAATCCAAACAGGATTTGCAAATTTAGCCAGAATACATGATTGATGACTGACAGGTAACATTTATGGGGCAAGTCAGGCTGCGACTAGCCTTAAAACTAGCCTTAATTTTGGGCAGATACCAGTTTATTGCCAGCGATAAGACATTTGCCAACTGGCCACTTGACAAAGCTTAATCTTGAGCTCTTCAGGGCTGATTAGCAACACTTTCAGTTAGTAAAGCTGTGCTATCAGACACATTTTAGCTGGCTACAAAGCAAGACTTCAGGCGGGCTAATTCCCAGATTATCTAGGGTTGATGCTAACTGCTCATGGCTAAATTAAAGCGGAGCCTGCAGTGATCATGGTGGGTTACATCAGATTGTAGGTGAACTATCTGGTCCTATCCATCAGTCAGGAGACTTGTTAGCACGTAGCAGAGGGTTAGTTAGCAGGTTGTCGGTTGGGCGGGGCGTTGCTAGCTCAGGATGGCGCTGGCCGTTGGTCAGACGGGACCGGACATCCCACGGGTTCAGGTCTGCTCGGATGTTGTTAAGGAATGATGCAGGAAGTTTTTAGTTAATCTCTTTCAGAAACAAAAATCCTTTTAGTAAATCGAACTAACTCAGTCCTGTTCGTACTGGAATCATCTTCATCATCTTCATCATCTTCATCATCATCATCATCATCATCGTCATCATCAGGCGTCCATACTGGAGGTCTTGATTCGTTTCCTGCTTCACTGCTTCATACAGGATCCATTCGGGCTGCACCACCTCGGAGCAGAGGGGGAGGAGGAGGAGGGGAGAGGGGGGAGATAATCTAGAGGGGGGAGGGTTCAGGGCTGTGGAGTCAGAGATTTCAGTCCCTTCTGACCTTCCTGTTCCTCGGGGATCTCCGCAGAACGTCGTCCTCCGACTTCTGAAAGAGCAAACAAGATTTAGTCGTCTGATTAAAGAGCCAGTATCCTGTTTTTTTAGGTTTATATGCTTGTTAGTGAGTCCGTGGCATCAGGACATCACCCTGGTCCCTCTTTACCGCGCCAGCAGTTGCCTAAAACATCTCACTCCTCTGGCCCAACTGAACAGACCTACCACAGTGACATCATCATACCATTGTTACATCATCCATTTAAACCCAATGGCTCACTGGAGCAGGTCCACTGTACTGAGTTGACGTAGAATGAATGTAGAGTTGTTGACAATATGGTGCAAAGAAATTGGCCAAAATCCACTGACTTGACCCGTGAACCAATCAGAGCGGATCGGGCCAATGTAGGGGAGGGAGCCTTTAAAGGACGGGGAGCATCTTAGAGAAAGAATACAGCTCTATGATGGCTGCTCCATTATGAAAAATAAAAGGTTTCTTTTTTTTTAACATTAGTGATATGAACATACTCCAGCAGTCATCACAGGGGTGTATTCAGAGAGTAAAGCGGGAAAATCTTGACTGAAAATATTTTAAGTAAAAAAGTTACAGAGATGATACTTACAAACACTTTAGTGATTATTTTTTTATGTATTTAGATTTGAAATATAGATTATCTCGATTTAAGTCTCCTGTTCAACAACATTTTTGAGGCTTCTTTTAGCAAACTGATGCTTAAAAGACGGTCTACAGTAAACCTAAAAAACTACCCTGCAGTCACCCGAGTACAGGTGTTCCTAAACAAAGCAGATTTTAAGGAAGAGATTAAACATGTCAAAATAAAAAAGCTGCAAACCTGGAGCTGGGAGGTCCAACATTAAGGAAAATTTAGTTTAAATTATTAAAAAGGAGAAAATCTATGATATGAATGATACCAAAACATAAAACATCAATAAAAAAAAGTTACAGGTGCTTTAACTACAGTCTAAAAGAAATAACCTCTTAAAAGACTATTTTTCATTTACTAATTACTGGATATATTTAAGTGCTCATTACTATCACAGCAGATTATAAACAGTGGGACAGTCAATCTTAATCAGAACTATCACTTTTATATTTTATTTCCACATATCTGGTTGTAAAATACCCCAGCAAACATAAATTATATTTTATTTTATCAACCATATTTGTATCACTAATCTGAAATTGAATGACTGAGCTGCAAGTGTCATAAAAACTATCTGCAGTCACAGTGCCTGCTTTAACTCATCCTGAGCTCGGAGTCTGAGCTTCATGTCTTTACCCTCTCTGTCAAAGTAAACGAGTGCAACATTATTAAGATAATATAACTGACCCTATTGTGCTTTTTTCTGTCTGTGGGTAGTCTGAGTATGGCAGACTCTCACAATTATCCACTTGATCCTAATAAATGCAGCCCTGCAAACAGAGTGCGAGTCTGGGCATGATGGAGTGATTAATATTCGCTATCAAAACAAGCAAAACATGGTGACTATGGCCTCGGCGCGTGGGGCTGAAAGATTTCTCATTTTCGAATCGAAATCACAATTTCAGACAACGCAATCATGTGATCGCCAAAGCTGCAGTTTCTTGTAGTGCTCCTGACTGACCCAGGATCTGTTGAGTCAACTATTTTACATGTTTGCATTTACAGAAGTGCTGGTGAGCAGGTCAACAACACAAAGCCTCTGTTTAGGAGTAGAAGTTGGAATATCCCTTAAATAATGAAAACAGATTATTCATCATCAATATTAGATGATGAATAATGTGTTCTGTGCTTTTGATCATTGATTTCCTTACTGTTGTCTTTACTGTAAACATAGGGAATATTGCACTGAAGCTTGATTTGAAGAAAACCGTGAATCAAAATGAAACCGCAATATCTGCCAGAAAAATCACAGTTAGATCTTTTCCTAAAATCGTTCAGCCCTATTGGCACGGATGCAACATCAAGTGTCTCCTGTGTGAGACTGAGGGAAATATTTCTTGGACATCATGTTGGTCATGTGGGAAAAGGTTCATTAAGCTCATTGAAACGCCACAGAATACAATATTACAGTTAAACTTCAGGACAAATCTGAAATTTTGAGTGTCAGTAAAAAGGTTATTTAACGTTTGAGTTTTAGAATGACCAAAAATATCATTACAAATATGAACATGACAGAAATCCATCAGGGTGACAGATCTTTAATCCAAATTTGCCATTTTTGAAGTAGTAGGAGACCACTGTAAGGTATGTCAGCCTGTGAATGTTTATTCTTAATCGAATCAGTTTTGACAAACAACAGTGATATTCATATTTTATTCATAGATAGAATAATTCAACAGCTTATTTAAAACTTTGTCTGATTTTATTAATTTGGTACAAATATCAAAAACTGACAGAGAACTAGGTGAAATAATAAGAGGGAATTGTTTTTAAGGTTATTATTTAACTCCACCAACACTCTGAGCTGTAAAAGACAGTATTGAAGGACTAAAAATCATTAATTATGATTTCCTTAAAGTTAAATAATTTGCAGCTGCTCATGTTCATTGTTGTGATGAGGTTACTACATCCATAGCTGTTATATACTCAAGTCTTTATTTTTGATAAATGCAGGAGAATCACTGTCCTTACTGACGGTAGATAAAATAACTCCACTAACTTCAGGTTTCAGAAACACAAAGCTGTGAGAAAAATCAAACTCACCTTAAAAAAGTAAAGAAAAGCACATAAGAAGATTAATAAACTCAAATCTGATGTGTTCTAGTAAAAATTTGGCCCTAAAAGTCCACAATCCACAGAAAAGAAAAAAAAAAGGTCTCCTCACGTCATCAGCTGTGGCCTCCTTCTCTTCCTCCTTCTCTGCGTCCTCTTCCTCTTTCTCTGCAGGACTTTCCTCTCCGTCGCTCTTGTCTCCTGCAGCTGAAGAAACAGTTTTCATCACTCAGAGGATCATCGACAGAAAAGGACACTCAGCTTCAAAATCTGGACTCCATCTTTACCTGGACTGCTGGCCTCGGCCTCCTCAGCCTTCTCCTCCTCTTCCTCCTCCTCCTCCTCTTCCTCCTTCTCCTCTTCCTCCTTCTCCTCCTCCTCTTCTTCCATCACGTCGGGCTGAGGCTCGTCTGTCTTCTTGTAGTCTGCTGCAGGTGTGGCTGGAGTCTTCTTCTGCAGGACGAAACAGGGACAGTAAGACCGAAGTTCTTACAGAATGATAACCAACAGGAAAATCGACCAAGAAAGACACAAAAAACTTTAAACTCTGCCTGGTCCCTGTACTCTAAAATCAAACTTATAATCTGTGAGAACATTATTAAAAAAAGGAGTAATCAAACATTTTCTCATGTCCAGAGTTTCCTTCAGCACACACGGTTATTTTTCTAATCCTTGTTTTCAGTGAAGTCGTCAGTCAGCAAACAGAGATTGTGTTTTTCTTTCAACCCTTAAAACTGAAAAAGAACAAATTTAGTCCATCAACAGTCTGCTGGTGGAGCTTTGCACGTAAACAGGTAATATTTCAGCTCGATATTGATCTGCCGTCTGCAATGTTTCTCTAGAGAAACCTGGATATTTGAGTTTTTTAATCTTCTCGGTATGGAGTGAAGAACAGAAACATCAACTGACACCAAGTTTAGTCTGAAACCATTTGGAAGCAGGTGAGGGGGGACAATCATCACAGCCAATATTGATTAGATTTGATTTAATCTGACTTGACTGTTAAATCTGGTCCATATGAGAGATGTTGTGTCTATTTCTGTCTTGTTTTTAAAACAGGATCTACCCCTTTACAGGACAATTTGAACCTTTTCACAATCAATTGAATATTTAATCAAGTATGAGGGCTGGAAAATGTGTCTTTTAAATCAATTACTTTAAATTATTTTCTTACTCCAATTTTAAGTTGTTGCAATGTTTAAACATATAAATGCTAAAAATTTACAGTATTCATGGTGCCCTGTCAGGTTTTGCATAAGCACATGCTTAGGCTTGTATTTTGTTTTTTTAACGAATCGAAGATTGTTCAGAGAGATCCATGTTAATAAACTGTAGAAATAGCTCAGCTTTAAGTTTTTATGTAGACATGTTGTCATATTATGACATGCCCTTAAACTATAACAGTAAAATTGTGTTTAGTTTTGAAATATACTTTTGATAATATAAAGAAAAAACTTGATAATTTTAATTTTTGTGTCACTAGGAGTTTTTTTGAGAGGGAAAAAAATCTATTAAAATCATTAATCGAGTGTTAATGGAAAAAAATCTGGAATTTTATTTTTAAGGCCTGATTTCCCCACCCTAATATGACAGGTTTTTTTAAACAGGCTTTTATTAAAGCCTGTCACAAATATTTTAAATAGTTCAACTCTAACAGTAATAAAGTTAATGCACTTTGAAAGATTCTGAACACAAACATACAAAATGTTTGACAAATACTCCTTCAAACAACTTTGTAAGCATGATTTTGACCAGTTCTTTCTCCCCTTTAGTAACACCAATTGATACTGTACATAATATCATTGAAAAGGCAGACTTATTCTTAACTGGAAGGCAAAGAAAATGCCCCGTCCTTTTCACACTGAAGGAAGGAGGTTTTTCCTCTCTGCCTTTAGAAAAGTTAAAGCATAAAATTGATCAAACCCGCAGGAGCTTTACCCTGACCCGGAGTCCCTTCATCGATTATGTTGAGGGCTTTTCTTTTGGTTGTAACTGATGATCACCTGATCATAATGGAAACATCGGTCCTCTTGATAAACTTACTATAAGGGTGAATCTGTCATTTAATTGGTATATGCTTGATGAGACCTTTTCAACGAGGGACAACTCGTAAGGCTCGTGCATTCGTGGAATGAGGAACACAGCGAAAGGTCTGGGTAGTGCCTGAAAAAAGGTTATTCATTTGGTGTCAGCTCTGGTAACATCCCCAAACTTAAGACCACGAGACTGGTGAAGTCAAAGATAGACAACACCCCACAAAGACCAGTTCCTCCCCCTTGCTTCAGGCTTTCTTCACGCTCTACCTTCAGGTTTAGTCGTGTTGCTCATTACCTCGTTGTAAATTGACAATCAGGCTTGACAGCGATATCAAATGGTTTTATTAAAGGGGAGAGAGAACCTGCTGAAACAAAGTCTCCAGCACGGTGAGGTTTTGGTGATAGAGCCTTCATTGTGAAGTTTCTTTGGATAAATAATGTTTCACAAATCCACAAAAACACAAACAAAGATTTCTGTCTACACCACATCACCACCAGGATCAGCACAGAAACACAAACACACACACACACAGACAGACAGATCTACTCTAACAGCAGCATCATCATCATCATCACCCGGCCTGAGGAGGAGGAGCGCTTTGGACGTCCCGGTTCCTTTAAGTCCTCCTGTAAGTTGGTGAGACTCAACTGACCCTGAGCTGACCTGGAGGACTTCTGTGGACATTCACACACACCAGACTAGAACATCAGGAGAGTCCTGGATCCTCTCCTTAAGACTCAGTGAGTGAGTTTAGACCTGTCTTACCTTTCCAGTGCAGCAGAAGACGATGATGAGGACGAGCGGCAGAGCCACGGTGAGGACGTAGACGACCCAGAGCCAGGGACGCTCTTCTGCAGCGTTCAGCATCTGTGTGGCCAGACCGGGCTGCAGGGACAACACAAAACCAACATTCATCACACAAACACAAAGATACCATCCATTTATCACAACCAAATCAAGCAGGAGAAGGATCATCTGTTGTTCATATTCACATGGGCGTTTCCTGTTCACACCTTTTTTTTTTTTTTTTTTATATTTACGAACACAGCAATCGATCCTGTTTCAGGACAAACATCTGAATCATGTCTGATTTTAATCCTTGAGGCCAAACGCTTAAACAAAGTCCTCCTTTTGAGCTTCTTTCACAAAAACAACTGTTATCCTGTATGAACACAAGTTTTGGGGACATCACTGAATATTTTGATTTTATATGAATTATTGAATGTTGTCAATGGGATTTCCCATTATAAAGTTGAATGTTTTTTGTGATGTCAATCTGGATCAGATCCAGATGAATTTTCAGTTGATGACAGAGACGCTAAAAAAGGGCAGAGATGATTTTTTTAAATTCCGTCCAATGTTAACTTATGGGATTTTTTTTTTTTTAATTTGGGGAATTTTTTGCATCGAGACAAACACATCACTACCAAAAGCTAATGGCGTCTTCCTATGACCGAACCACACCTCTGGATAAAATTTTCATGTAAATCCATCCAGTAGTTCTTCTGTAATTTTGCTAACAAGCAGACAAACAGACCGCAGCAAGAACACAACATATCCTGGAGGCACCCACCTCAGCGGCGCCCTCTGCAGCCTTCTTCAGCCCCCAGCCGTCTGTGGCCCAGCGGTCGGCTGTGTTACGGTCGTCAGTGATGAAGAAGTTGTCGAAGAAGATGTCGGAGGTCATGGACCAGAGCTCGAGCCCGATGGCGCTGAATGGAGTCATCCTGAAGGGCTGCAGGTCCTCGAAGAAGGCCGGGTTGGGGATCTTCCTCGGCTTCCACACACCCTGAAACAGAGACACCATCAGTCCAGAGTCTTCCTCTCTCATGAAGGTGGCTAAAGGGTCTTCCTCTCTCATGAAGGTGGCTAAAGGGTCTTCTGCTGTACCTGGTAGTTGGGGTTGTCGATCATCGGGGGCTTCCACTTGCCCTTGTAGCTGGGGTTGTCCACCATGGGTCGCTTCCAGGCGCCGCAGCCGGGGGCGGTCTCACAGGCGGGGTTGGGGATTTGAGGAGCCTCCCACTCTCCGTCCATGTCCTCGTCCCTGACAGAGGAAGAGCAGAAGGTCAGAGGGGTTCACCAGCCGTCCCATCCCCTCCCGCCATATCACATAATGAAGGACCATCTCATCCTAGTCACCACCTCTTTTTTTTTTTTTTTTTACTTTATTTCTTTTTTCATTTCTTTACAGAAATATAGACCAGATGAGGACAGAGGACAATATGCATTCACAGCACATGGAGTTAACAGATTTTTTCTGACAGATAAGAGACAAGAGTCTTCGTATTTGTTAGAATTCAGCAAATCCCATTTTACTCCTTTCTTCTTCTGGAGTCACAAAGAAAAAGTCATTTTCTCCATGCTGCCAATAGAGTTTACAATATTTACAAGAAGTTTTATGGTGGGAGGATTCTTCTGAAGCCAATATTTAGTAATTGCTTTTTTAACTTGCCACCAAGAATATTTTCAAAATATCTGCGTCTCCTCTATTGAGACCTTCAGGACTGGTCACAACTTCTTTGAGCTGTTGCCTTCAGCTAAAACACTCACATCCAGACTCAGAGACAGTTTTTATCCCACAAAAATCAGCACACCGTAATTTTTGTCACTCGGGTTTTTTTTTTTTTTTTTTTTAATTAAGAGGGAAAAATCAATTAAAATCATAAATCGAGTTTTGTTGAAAAAATCAGGGATTTTATTGTTAGGTTTTATCGCCCAGCCCTATCTCAGGGTCTTTGGGCTCTGACGTTCAGACTCACCAGTCTTCAGGTTTGACAGCATCAGGGTCTCCGATGTACTCGGGCTCATCGTCCAGCCAGCCGTCGGGCTTCACTGCGTCCTCATCAGGAACCTGAGCAGGAGCGTCCTCGTCCCTGAGGACAGGGGAGTGGTCAAAAACAGAATAATCAACATCCCGGCCCTCTGAAGACGACTTTACTCAACACATTTCATCAGCTGTTCACGTGGTCATCATGAGTCCATACTGACCAGTCCTCAGGCTTGCTGGCTGCAGGGTCCTGGATCTTCGGCCTCTCGTCCCAGTCCTCTGGTTTCTGGTCATCGGGGTCCTCAATCTCAGCAGCGGGGTTCACAGGGGGGGTCATGTCTGACAGCAGGCTGCCGCGGTTCACCACGGTCTGGTCCACCAGCACCTCGAAGCTGTTATCAGGGTTCACCACTGGGGGGCGGCAGAGAGACACGAGTGAGCCACCTGGACCAGCACTGAAGGATCACCCAGTTTAAACCAGCGTGTGTGTGCAGGTGTGTGTGTGGGTTACCGAGTGTGTACAGGTGTGTCTTCTTGTCGGTGAAGTACGTCCTCAGGTCGGCGTCTGGCTTCTTGGCGTGTTTCTCCTCGAACTCTCCTGTTTTGGGGTTTTTGTGCCTGAAGATGAAGTGAAGTTTGTAATCCTCGCCACACTTGTCGGGTCCAAACATGATGGTGTACGGGGTTTTATCCACCAACTGGTCCTAAAGACACACAGACAAACACACATGAAGACTGAATTCATCTTCTGCAGAGTACAGGGTCAATATTTGGACATCAATGAAGGAAAATACTGGAGGAGCCTCTACAGTCAAAAAGCTGCTGGGATGCTCAGTTTCCTTTGCTTGTCTCCTTAAAGTACATTTCAACTCATCACCTTATTAAAGTGTAAATATAAACTTAATTATGTCCTTTTTTTTAACTCTCTCTTGCAACACTTAATTACACAAAATTACTGAATCATTTAAACTCATTTCGTCTCCCTGCAATTATATTTCATTAGGTATCTTGCATCCATGCAGTGTTAATTTTGACAGCACTTTTAATTTAGTCAGTCTGTTGCCTAAAATATCTTTTAGTTTCAGTTTTAATTTAGTCATCTTAATTGTTTTAATTTTAGTCTAGTTTTAGTTGAAGAAACTTCACAACATTTTAGTCGATGAAATCTGCTGTAAATTTAGTCGACTAAAATATGAAGTGTAAAGGGTAAGGCATTTTTATGTTTCCTTGAATTTCTGAAGTCATGTTTTACACTTGGATAAAATCAAACATCTAATAACCCTTTATTGAATGCTAGTAAAGTCTGAATGTATAAATGAACAGAAACAAATTGAACTTTTGTGTGAAATGCAGTCACCTTTATTTAGGCTACCTGGCAGAGCATCTCAGTTACAATACCATCCAACTCATCCAACCTGTCCACACAACCAAAGTAGCTGTGATTGGATATATTCCTAACTTGTCCCTACTTTCTACATGACCAAATTAGGTCTGATTGGATTAAGTCTCTGTCAAACATTTTCCTCTAGTTTTTATTTGTTGATGAAAATGTCAGTTAATGTAGTTTGAGTTTTTGTCCATGTGCACTTGTTTTTATTAGTCACTGTCCAGTTTTCATCAGAGGAAAAAAGGTTGTTGATGAAAACTATGACGAAAATAATTAGTCAACAACATTAACACTGCATCCATGCTCTTCAAAGAAAAATGTTGAAAATGCCTTCAGTAATCCCAACTGGTTTTGTATTTTTATGATTGGAAAGCCTGATTAGTTTTTACTCTGTTTTATTTAGATAAATTTTTGGGGCATATTGGGCCTTTATTGATTGGAGTGACAGTGGATAGGCTTGTGTATTATTGCATTATTGTTTTAAAAATCATGATGAATGATCATGATCTTAATATACAACTAATCAAGATTATTTTATCTGCATAATTGAGCAGCTATAGTTTGCAAACAAGGACTAAAAAAGTTAACTAAGGTTTTATTACATGTTCTGTTTTAGTACTTCATTGAATTTTCTGGATCTTGTACAGGGGATGTTGGCTGAGATTACAGATAAAGTCCGGAGAGCCTCCTTGAATCTTTGACTGAAGCATCACAGACTGTTGCTGTGAGCACATGAACATCTGTCAGTGTTTGTGTGATCTTTGCTTTTCTGTGAGTCAAACTGACCAGGTCGAGATCAGGAGTCTGAGTCAGCAGCTTCACATAGGCACCGCCGCAGTCGATGCCGGACTGGAAGTTCACCTCGTACCTGAAGATGGAGAGACAGGCTGTTAGAAAAAACTCTGATGGATGAACAGGTAGAGGAGAAGACGTGATGATCTTACTGGATGATGAGCGGCTTGGAGTCGAAGGTGAACGGTCTCAGCAGCTGGGCGGAGATGGCGTGATGTTTGGCTCTGGACTTCAGGACGAGGCCTTTATCCCCGGGGAGCTTACTGTCCCTCATCTCCTCCACCGCCCATTTCCCTGGTGAACATCAAACATCACCGTGACCCATCAGGCTGCAGGTTTGTCTAGTCACTCAAACACGTTGTAGATCATCACATCATACTACCTACCATCATACTTGGCGATGTCTTCATCAGCATCTTCCTTCTTTGCACTGGACAGCACCCACCTGAAACACAGAGACAGCTGTGAGGTCACCTGATGAAGGTCGAAACATCATCTCAGTTCTTCACAGTTAAACACAGCATGTACTCACCCATCAAGGGTCCCCCGGTCGAAAGACTCAGCGATGTAATGTTCCCCCATCGGCTCTGGAGCTTTGTACGTCACCTGGACACAGAAAGAGACGAAGACGAAGAGTTATGGCCTGAATAAACCCACAAATAAGATGCTTCTGTGCCTTTTTACTAGCAATTAATTAGAAGTCAACAGAGATAAAGCATCACCCTCAGCCTTTCTAAAAACCTGACACAAAAACCAGCCTCTTTCTACAGAAACAATCACAAAAGTTTACTGTGAAATCCTGGAGGAAGTGATGACAACCACAAGGGCCAATGATAGCAGATCAGAGTGTAGATTGATTCAGATAAATAAAAATGATGACAATAACAAATATCATAATAAAAACAATCCATTACAAGATAAGAGACGTGGGAGGTTGTTTCACCTCTAAAAGCTTTTATCTTCATGTTTCAGGGACTTGGGTTCATTCTGATCAAACAGAAACCGTAATCAATTCCTCTGTGCCCGCAGGTCAGTGGATCAGCAGGTGAGTTTATTATCACACTGCCCTCCTGATCTGATTGGTTAATGAGTCACCGAGACTTCCTTGAGTTATTCAAACACTGCTGATAAAACACCGAAGCTCATTTTAATCTCCTGACTTTGTGAGAAAGCAGAAATACACCAGCCCGTGCAGGAGGGTTATTTGAATAAAGGAGGTGAGCTTTGGCTGCTGATCTTTTCTTTAAGTAAATTTGGATTTTATTGTTGTGCTTTTGTTCTTAATGCTCTGGCGGATTCAGTGGATCAACCAAACTAAACAGAAAGTTCCAGCACAGTGGCATCTCTGCACACCTAGACTCAGCATGTATCAGAGATGCAACAGCATTCAAGAACTCTTAACTCACAAAGCTTCTGTGTAGTTATTGGGGTGAGCTTATGAAACAGTTTAAGTGAGGAAATGAAGAAACAACCAAGTACAAAAAGTTTAATATAATTTACAAGAAGATGACATTCACGAGACTCTATAATGAAGAGAAATAAGTAGTGTGATAATATGACATGGTTGTTGCTATAAAATAATGATGGTATGAGAATTCTGTACATATCTCTTCTAGTGAATACATTAAATATGAAAATAAATGTAATCATCTTCATGTATGTGAAATTACACATATTGCTGTTGATGAAAATATTTTGTTTGTAATGTCTTAGCAAGAAATGAGTGTGCATAGACACAGTTGTTAATGAGTATGCACATAACATCTGCTTTGGTTAGTAAATAACTGTTTGGAAAAGGGGTGGGAATTAATATGTTTTTTTTTAATTCCTCCCACTCCTTTTCGAATATGTTGGCTGGATATTGTCTTGTTTCGTTTTTATCTCCATATTTGAAATAAATGACGAAAGAAAGAACTCTGTGAGACGCTGAGGGCCGAGGGGCACGACTGGAAAGCAGCCCTACACTTGGAAGCTGAACTTAATTAATCACACATTAAGACAGGCTTTCTGCAGAAATCAGCCAGTCAAAATTAATGCTTTTTAATGC
The DNA here is from genome assembly GCA_037902135.1 of Cetoscarus ocellatus. Taxonomy (NCBI): domain Eukaryota; kingdom Metazoa; phylum Chordata; class Actinopteri; order Labriformes; family Labridae; genus Cetoscarus; species Cetoscarus ocellatus. Next base: position 150,160 of record JBAMNC010000970.1, read on the forward strand.
AATACTGTAAAATTTTTAATGCCATGTCTGTGAACTCAAGAACATCAGACTGCATGTAAGATGTTACAGCGTTGGCACACTTTGTGCCATACTTATTTACCTTCCTGTCGGGCCCGCAGGCCACTTTCCAAACAACCGGCTTTATGGCAATTGTACCCGAGCAGCCAGAAACAATTATCGCAATAGTTCTGCATGTTTACACAGAAGTACATATCTGGTGAATCCCATTTTAGAATTATATTATTATTAACATCATATATTGTAAGATATTTTTCTTGAAAACTACAGAAGGAATTTTTAATGCCACTGAGAATCAGATGTAATTATTTTTATTTCCATTTAAGCCATTTATCAAGGCCCTGTTAAAGAACTTAACAGCCTTCTTCCTTTTGAGGGTTCTGATTTTGAGTCTGCGGTCTTACCTTTGGCACAGGTGGAGCTTTGGGAGTGGGCGGAGCTTCATCTTGCATGTCTGCGTCCAGCTCCTCCTCTTCCTCATCGGCCCCGGCTAACCCCAGATCCAGCTCGTCCTCCACGTCCATGTCGTCACCCAGGCTGTCCTCAATGAGGTCCTCAGCCCGAGACACAGGGGCCAAAGAGAGGCAGAGGAGGCCCGCCGCCAGAAGAACGAACAACCCGACCCGCTGATCCATAGTCTGGAGAGACGAGGAGAAAGTATTCAATAAATAACTCAGGCTGTTGAGTAGGGCTGAAAAATATCTTTTCAGATCTAAATCACAGTTTCAGACAACGATATCATGTGATCACCAAAGCTGCAGTCTGTTACTGCGCTCCTGACTGACCCAGGATCTGTTGTTTCACATGTCTGCATTTACAGAAGTTAAATAATGAAAACAGATTATTTATCATCAATATGAGATGATGAATAATGTGTTGTGTGCTTTTGATCATTGACTTCCTTACTGTTGTCTATACTGTAAACATAGTGAATGTTGCACTGAAGCTTGATTTGAAGAAATTGTAAATCGAATTGAAATCACAACATCTGCCAGAAAAATCACAGATCTTTTCCTGAAATCGTTCAGCCCTACCGTTGAGGCTTTTGTTTGAGTTTATAGAGTTATTTGAGCCGATTCATCTGTGAACACAACACCGTTCCCCCGCAAGAATGTTTTTCTATCTTTTATTACTGCATCATGAAAACAGTAATAAACATCCCATTGAGCTCCATGTCCTGATAAGATAATGATGTCCCTCCTTCACAAACACACAGCAGGCCGTTAACCTGCACCGCCCTGGCACCCGTCCATCCCCGAGGAGGACGCCGGCCAACACCCACTGGACACGCAACCACGGCAACCACAGATCTGTTAACCTTAATGAGATTACACCCCACAGGATTATCGCAGCACCCCACGAAAGACACACACTCTGCACAGGCCATTTACCAAGCACATAAACACGCATACAAACAACACACACACTGCACGGGCCATTTACACACACACATAAACACTGCAGAGGTTACTCATTACACAAACAAACACAGAGAGAGAATATAGGCCTGCAGAGAAGACTCAATGGACTCTGTTTATACGTCAATAAGGATAAATATGAACACAATAACAGGATTAAGATGATTATAGCTTTGCTGACATGTTTTAAGCTGATCACAGTGTCTTTACCTGTTTGACTCTGATGGTTTTGTTTTCAAAAGCTTCCTGTCTTCTTTATTCTGCTTCTATTAGAGCTGCACAATGTCATCTTCAATGCACCGTTAACTTGATAATGAATTATCAGGCTGTTAAAATTTGTTTTTCTCCATAATAAAAATTAAGTCTGAACATCATGGACTAATCTTATCAAACTAAATGAGAATACCGGATAAGTATCTTGATTTTTTTGTCTGTAAAATAAAATAAACAGTTGTAACTAGAGCTGTGCATCTTCACTAGTCTAAAGATTCTGTTAAGATTAAGTTAATGATTTAATTTTATTTGATGTCACGATGCAACACAATGAGTAGTATCCTAAATTGCATATTACTTCACCAGGCTGCTTTTTAGGTAAAAAAAAAAAATACAAGCAGTCAGATAAATTAGCCCCTTTTATAAATTAGAAATGGCTTTTTAGATAGCTGAAGCAAAAATGTATCTTCATTGTAAACCAGAATAAATAAATTTCAGGTCTCATCCTCATAAACGTGTTTTTTCTTCCTCAGAATCTTAACTGATGCTGCAGTTGAGCAGGATTAAACCATTGCTGACCAATCGCTGCATCGATGCATCTTCATCTTCAACTGTCAGTTACAAAACCTTTTGACACCCCTAGTTGCCACAAAATCAGAATTTAGTGCTTGGCCATTATTGTTTTTAAAATAGCAAGACTAGAAGTGCTCCAAGGGCGAAAAGTTTTCCAAGGCATTTCCAACAGTGTTGAGCAAGTTATTGTGAAATGTGGAAACTGCCCTACCTCGCAATGTTAATAAATCCTTTAAAAAATTCCTGCATCCGAATTCAGACCACCACAAAAATGTGATCACTTCTTCCTTGTGCTATGAACATCGGTGCCTGAAAATTTTATAAAAATCCGATCATTATTCTCCGAGTTATCCTGTTGACAATCTGACAAACACCACCATAACATGACCTCCATGGCAGCAGCAATAATCAGCATCGGACAATAAAATGCCGTACGTCATGTTGTGCTTGCTCTGTCATGTCTGGCAAATGAAGTGCAGCCTCCTTTCTCTCAGTGTGGCCCGTCTTTAGCTCCATCCTTCAGGGTCAGTCTGGTACCCTCAGCACCTTCAGAAAGGTGCCACAGAATCGGACAGCACACCTCAGTTATATGGGAACCTTTCCCAACATTTGACAGGCGAGTTGAGCTGAACCCGACTGCTCGGAAAACGCAGCTTTAAATGAAGACGCTCAAAGTTTAAGTGAAACCTGAATGGAGGGGTGCTGGTTTGGTGGAGTGGTGAAGCAACCACGCACCAGGTCCCAGACAGTCTTAATTCTGTTGACTAGTTATTATTGTCATACTTTTAATCAACAACCTTTTTCCCCTGATGAAAACTAGACAGTAACTAATAAAAACAAGTGCACATGAACAAAAACTCAAACTAAATTAACTGACATTCTCATTAACAAATAAAAACTAGACTAAAATGTTTGACGGAGACTTAATCCAATCAGACCTAATTTGGTCATGTAGAAAGTAGAGACAAGTTAGGAATATATCCAATCACAGCTACTTTGGTTGTGTGGAAAGGTTGGATGAGTTAAGAGGGACATCCAATCACAGCTGCCTTAGCTTGGTGGTGGTGGGATAAGTTGTGGAGCGATCCAATCAGAGCTCCTCTCTTTATGAATTGACATATTCATTTTTCCTCATTATTGACAATAACTCGCTTGACAATGTTGGAAATGCCTTGGCAGAGGTTTGTGCTCTTGGAGGATTTCTAATTGGTCATGAATCTACCTCTGACAGACATGTTTTGGTCAATTAATGAATTTAAAACCATTAGACCAGAACACTTCACCAAGAACAGACTGTTAATGTGACCTCCCCATGAAGCAACAACACTACTTTAAATTATATTAATTCTTCATTAATTCTTCATATCTCTTCATTAAGAGCCTTAGCGTTCTGTTATCATCTTCAGGAAATAAAACGATTCAGTAAAAGCAAACTGACCAACACTTGGCCATGAGAGCAGATAATTATTGACTTCATGAAGGACACAGAAGAAGAAGAAAATGATCCTTTTTGTTCCTCAGCAGACTACAACCCCAGTGCACTTTGGAGCAGACTGCGGCCTAATCAGATTAACCTGCTAAAGGATTAGCATGCCTGGCTAACCGCCTGCAGAATAGTGATGACTGTGACCACCATCGATATTAGCTGTTAGCATCAAAGCTGTCTGCAGGCACGCTGCATCCTCATGGCGTTAAACAGGAGTTAGCTGCAGTGAGGAAAAATGTATGTTTCACTTTAAAATAGACATTTTAACTGAAAGGTTTACAGTTTTCGATAATTATTGACAATGTTCATATTTCTGTGCAAAAGCTGCCAAAAGGCAATTTTAGACTTTCATCTTTGTTTTTAGAGTTTTCAACAAGATAAACACATCTAAAAATGATTGACCTGTGGTTCAAATAAATTCTTTAAGCCTGTAGTTATCAGAGGAACAAACAGGAGAAGTCTGCTGCTGTTGGAACTATTTTCAGCGGAGGATGAATACATACGTTGCTCATGTCAGCAGGATGTTTTCTGTCGGTTTTCATGTAAATAAACATCATTTCAGCCCACAGTGGAGCTCTACAGTCCAGAGGAAAGCCATCCTGCAGCAGTAATAAGATTGCAGCGGCTCTCTGATTGGCCGATAAACCGACAGCGGCTCTTTAATCGATGGAGTGAAACCAGCTGAAGTTTGGTTTTATCCACAGGAGCAGCAGTAAGAGAGATAATCTGATATTAAGAGTGTTTTCAGCCTGCAGGACATCTGCTGCTGCTGCTGCTGCTGCTGCTGCTGCTGCGATTCTCCATCTGATACAGAGAGGAGCGACGACTGGACTGAAAACCAAACACAAAGACTGACCCACGGCGGCCTGAGACGATAAAGGAGGCAGTGAACATCTATTGTTTGTGCGCACACAGATTTATAGATTCCCCCTCTCTGCTGCGACTAGTCTTGAAATTTGATTAGACAATAATACGACAAAAAATCTCAAGTACTGTTCCTGAGAATACTAAGATGTCTGCCACGGTGCACAGCTATCCATACCGTGCCCAAGTGGCTTCGTTAGTCCTTCACGAGTGACAGAGGAGGACTTTAGGTTCAGACCCTCCTCAGCATGAAAAGCTTTCTGGGAATAAAACTGATATCAGTGATATCAACCGTAGTTCTGCTGTACTACTACTCAAATTTGGAGTACATGTCCTCAATTTTGGTCAACTAGTGCACGAGCAGCCTTTACCAGTGAAGCGGAAAAGTGTCACTAGTACTACAAGCAGACTGTTTTGAGTCTACTAAGACTATTAGTAGACTTAAAAATGTTCACTAGTACTACTAGTAAGCCTTATATACTTATAAGGGGGCAGGGAAAGCAAATTCAGGCTTCCCATTGGCTTTCAAAAATATTACAACCAATCAGGGTGCTGGATTTGGTTATCTTCCCTCCTTCATTAGCATTAGGTCTACTAGTACTACTAGTGAATCTTTTGGCTTAACTAGTAGTACTAGTATACTAAAATACAGTCTTCTAGTACTACTAGTGATGTATTTTGAATTTACTAGTAGTACTAGTAAACAAAATTTACTTTTCCTAGTAAAGGTTTTTGGTGCACCAATAGTGTACTAGAGTACTAGTAAAGCAAAATGGCCTCGTAGGAGACAACTTTGTGTTACCAGTATTACTAGTAGACTTAAAAATGTAACTAGCAAGAACTCAAAGCTTTACTAGTTGTACTTGTTTGTAATACTTTCGAAAGCCAATGGGAAGCCTGAATTCCTGACCAATTTCATCCAAATCTGTTGAGAACTTTTACAGTAATCTTCCTCACAGACAGACAAACACAAACCAAAGCATCTATCTCATTGGCCGAGGTAAACAAAATAAGTAATAAAACCTCTTTGTTAGGGATGCATGGAATTATCAGGACTGTATTGATATTGGCCAATATCAGCGAAAAAGTTAAATATTGGTGTCGGCCAATATTGAAGGTGTTTTCGAATATTTACAGCTGGTATATTCCAGCCAAATACACAAATTTGTCAAATCACTGCACCTTTTCATCACTGCATAGGTACAAAAAAAACAGAGTTACATTTTTTTAAGGAGGTAAATAAATATCAGTATCTGTTTAGGAGATAATGAGTTTAGAAATATCGCCATATCAGATATGATACAAATGCAGTATCATGCATCCCTACTCTTTGTGCATCAACCATGGAGGCTTGCTTCTCTTTGATTTATTTACGAGCAGGAATTTATCAGCGACAAGACTTTAACCAGTGCTTTTATGGAAGGAGTTACACAACTACAGAGAAATGACAGGAGACTGAAGAAGATCCAAACCTCCTGTGGATCAAACTGACAGCAGAAGCTGTTAATATTCCTGTTTGCTCACAGCACATAATTAACAGGCCATCACTGCTCGCTCTATTTGCACTGTGAGGAAAGTTTAATGTGGCATAATGACGACCTGATTTACACGGAGCTGCTGAGAACGAACTGGAGATACTGTTCGCATGGGGAGTAGCTGGTAAAGCTTTGGTAGTGCGGGGCATCAAAAAGTTTTCATATTTATTCATAAAAGGTTTAATCACCTGTTATGATGTCATAAATACTTGGGTGTACCCGTTTTATGTCTTTATAACATCTATAATTATAACATTCATTCTTGTGTTAAAATATAACTGAAGGAAGAGATGGCGGCCACGGTAGAAAAGTGATTTGCACGAGAAACTTGCCGTTTTATTAAAAAGGTAAAAATAATTAAATGTGGTGGTGTTTCTGTTGGAAAAGATCCAAACAGATATGGAGCGGTCCTGCAGTGTGTGAAGCCTCATCCATAAAACAGCAGACTGCTCCTTTATCAGCCTGTACCAGTTACCTGCACCAAACCGACAGGACGGGCAGGTTACTATTTAAACTGTAATAAATGTCCCTGAAAGACAGGAAAATAAACACTGAATAACTGACCGAGTTTCCCAACCACGAATCCCTTACTCATCTGAAACTTCAGCGCTCACTTTTACAAACTTAGTTTAAGTCAGACATCAGGAATGTGTGTCCAAGAGTTCAATTCTAAAGCTTAAAATAACTCTTTCAGTGATTTAATTCAGTTTCATTTGTTGATTTAGACGACTGACAGGATGGCAAAGTACAAAAACACTGAGAGAAGAAAGAAAACGGCACTTGATTTAATCACACAAACACTTTTGTATTATTTCTGCATTAAAATACGATCATTCCTTAATTTAATTTAAATCAAGTGCAGGAGTTTGCCTGCAACTGTGATTAATCAAAACAAGAAATCCCTGAAATTTGTGTGCATATTTCTATTAATGCTGCCACAAGGCCTGGGCTAAAAAAAACCTGTTGCAGCAAAATATTGTCACAAACTTTTTGCTGATATGTGAATCAGGTTTTACAGAATTGATATGATCCTAAATGCTGCGATGGTAGATGTTAAACATGCAGAGGGCAAACTCCAGGACGCACATTTCAAATCTTTATTTTACTTTGAAGATCTCTGAAGAGCTAAAATCTAAGTGTCTAAACCTGTGGGATCCTCACAGTGTCCCTACTGTTTTAATTTTCACAAAAAAGAAAAAAATTAGTCGGAAATTCTGCAAAAGACTGAACTATTGTCAACAATTTAGGTGTAAATATCGTATTCTGGCCCTTGTATCGAGATCAGGGTTCCCACTCTTTTCGACAAATCATTTTCCAGGACTTTTTCAGGACGTTTTCCTGCGTCACATAACCAACTGAAGTTACACCATTGGTGTGGGCAACTTTCAAGTTAATCTAGCCTTCTAAAAAACAAGATTGAAAGCTATGACCAATATCGCTAGCTAGCTCCACTCTATCATATTGAGCTTAAAACGTATTTATTTTTAACTCTCAGGCATGGACATTGTCTGCTAGCTATCACTTTAGTCTGGATTTTATGTAGTGTCTTACTATTATAAATTTATGGTTTATACTTTTTTAAAAGAAATCTTTTTTTTACTCTGCTTTTTATAAATATATTTTGTTGATTTACTGTTTAAGTAGCCAACATTTTATTTTTGTCATTTTTTTATAATTTCTTTTTGTCACCATTGTTTTGAGATTTTTATATTTTATTCCTCAACTTACATTATTTTATCTACTGATATTTTATGGCTAAGTGTGCATTAGTTACCAAGTACATTTTTACTTCATTTCCTATACTTGATTTTTTGTTCACTAACAAGGTAGAAGGAAGATAAATAATTTTCCAGTACAATTCCAGCTTTTCCAGGACATTTTAATTTTTTTCTCATTTTCCATATGTTTTCCATGACTGGAAAATTAGTCAATCATTTTCCAGGTTTCCAGGTTTTCCAGGTTTCCAGGTTTTCCAGGACGCATGGGAACCCTGGAGATGGTTGCCAAGCTTGAAATAGCTAATAGTATGAGCAAAAGTGTGTGAGTATCTTTAAATTTTAGGTCTCATTTTACTAAATCCTGGAAATGTGATGAGCGTTTGGGATAAGATTTTAAGTCCTTGGGTGCTCCTTTTTTTTTTTTTTTTTTTTAAACCATGAGAGCATTTCTGCATGCTATTAATTTTTCCATAATGATTATAGCATCTCAGCTTTGCAATAAGATTAAAAAAAAAAAAAGTGTAGAAAGATCTTTGGACATAAAACCTGCAGATTTTTCATCATGTTTTTGATTAGTTAGTGCAAATGCAGCTCTGGAGCTTATATATCCACGCATTAGTGAACCATTTAACATCATTTTTATGGAAGAACATGGTCGATATTCTACAAAAAATATCATCTGCAGCTAATGTCCTGGCAGCTGGGTGGTGCAGAGGCATTGGTCCTCCGGTGAAGCAGCACGTGTTCACATCCGGCCTGTGGCTCCTTCATCGCAAGTCATTCTCTATCCTGTGGCCCAAAAACAGCGCGAATACCTTTAAATCATTTAAAGGTCCATGTGTTTGGCACAGAAGCCTTGAAAGGACATCAGTCAGGTCAAATCCTGCAGTGCTGACATCTTTGTTTACATTTTTCCCCAAGCTGCTGAGCTGGAAGCTTCCAGAAACTCCCTGTTACCTGAAGGACTGGACCCACAGGGTGGGTTTCTGTCCGACAGACTGCTTCAACACCCTGCACCCGACAGAAACCTGCAGGGCTAACAGATCGCTGATAAACCTGAAAGACTGGATCTGCTGGACTTTCTGTCATCGATTAACTCAGCCCATCGATTTGGATTGATAACCAGATTCTGACTTTTACAGGACCCTTCAGTCAATCAGTTCAGGAGAACGAATCAATGGCCGAGCCATTTGATGGCAGAACTTCAATCTGAGCATCCGCAGCTTTCCCTGGTTTCCTTTCTGAGGCACAAAAAGAAGGCTGCGTTCTTGCTTTGGCCTGGATTCAGATCCTTCAAGCTCTAAAACCTAGATATATTTACTATCTTTTCCCCAAACCTGATCAGGCTGTCTGATGAAGAGAGAGGGAGTAAGCAGAACTTGTTGAAGGTCATTTGATGTTCTTTCAACAAGTCATTTTAAGACTAAATGTTTTAACCTAGCCCTCATCAGAGAGAAGGTCCAACCTGAAGAGCTTCTCAAAGTTAACACGGGTTTAAAGGATTTTAAAGAAATTAGATGTGAAGGAACTTTACTTCTCAAACGTAGAGGCTGTGTTGAGGCGGGACTTAAGGCTGTATGACCAAGAATAAGTGATAACTAAAACCAAAAATTCTCAAAAAAATAAAAAAGGTGCAACATATAAAAATCCCACTTCATATAGTGACAGCACATGGATGTTTTATATATTTAGACTGAAGCAGTTTTCTAAACCAGGCTGTAAAGACGATCATTTATGCCGTAAAAGTCGTCCATTTCCCGTCATAACACCTCCAGGGTTTCTGCAGCCTGCCTCTAGTGGACACTCAAGGAACTGCAGCTTTTGCACTTCTGTAGTTGAGGCCTTGATACCAATTCTCAAGTGGAATTGATGTCCAATTCCCATCCCTACTGGCGATATTGAGTTTGGAAATATCCAAATATCAGGTATCATCAATAATCCAACACTCCTGCTCCATGGCTCCAGTGGTGACGGAGCAAAAATCTAAATCAAGTGTTGGAAACTGGCCGCCTCAGGGCCACATGCAACCCTCCAACTCCCTAAATAAAGCCCACCCTTTATTTTAAATATTAAAAAAAAGGTATAAATATGAAGATATGTGACCAAACTTACCATGACAGCAGTAAAATTGAGCTGTACTCATGTCAGTGAAGCTCCCTTTTAGGTATTTGTCAAAACAGAATAACAAAATTAATTAAAGCAGTGATGACGAGTAGACTTTCTGTTTCTTGCATCAGAAAAGAGGCTAAAAATGTGCTTCCTCTTCAGTGCCCATCATATTGCACAAATCTGATGCACTGGTAATGAGTGTGGCTTACATGTGGCCCTCTATGCATTCACCATCACGTAGTTACCAAAGACAAGCTTAAGATTTGAATAAAAAGCCTTAAACTTTAATTCTATGGTCACTCGCAGTCATATTTTGGTATTTTAAAATACTGTCACATAATCAAACAGCAGATTATGAACCTGAATATTAGAGATGCCAAATTAGTATTATAAATGCTTTATTTCATACATTTAATTCTTTGACTTGTCTTAGTCCACGTAAAATCATGTTAAGAATAATACTATAAAGCAGATCTTGTACAGACATCATTATCTTTCTCATACAGCATGTTATCATCCCCTTAATGCACCCCATCAGTCTGTCAGCACTGACATTTAGATTTATCCTGTTTTAACGTTGTAATCCAGAACAGCCTCTCAGGTCCCTCATATTTACATTTATCCTGTTTTCAAGTTATAATCCACCCTCCCAGGTCCCTCACATGAACACATCCCGTTACAGTCACGGCTGATTCAGTTAGCTTAGCTTTAGCTGCTTACGAAACACGTCCATGAGCAGGAGCAGCGCCACGAGAGCTTCAGCTGTCCCTAAACTTATGGAAACGTGACTCTGGAGAATCAACAACAGCTGCAATATGTTTCCGATTAATCGATGAACATCTGACAGAGTTTCACACTTGTTAAGGCCAGAGCAGGAGGCTAGCCAGGCTAACAGACTTCACCTGTAGCCATAGATTTTTACACGTAGATGTCGCTTCATGGCTTTTGACGGGCGTCTGAGCGGGCGCCATTTTGAAGAGGGGTAGATCAGGCTCAAAATGATTGACTATGACTGAAGAAGTTACATCCACTGTTTAACACTGAGAAGCAATGACAATCACATAAATACTGTGCTTGTTGTCTTGTTACAAACAGTAGACTTGATTATTTGATAAATAGTATTTAATGAAATAAAATGCTCAAACCAATATGCTTCCCATGGTTCTCCAAATGACTTTTGACCTTTTCTAGAAAGTCAGTCATACTTGTCTCACACTAAGCAGGACATTTTGGTTTAGATAATGTTTTAAAAAAGATTTTTTTTAAGTATCCAGGAAAATAAAAATCCATCCAAGGTTTCAGGCAAAGATATGGAAAAGGATCAGGGACACTTAACGTAGTTAACAGACACCAGCTTTAAATTCTGATTTTTATTTTAATCTGATCTTTATTTTTAGAATTCTGATTTTTCAGAACGTCACACTTATATATGATATCTAACTTAAATCTCAAAACCACACCTTTAATCAACAATTATAACAATATAACAGTGTTCAGCTCAGAATCTTTCCTTTTAACACAAAATTTCAGCTTTGTCACTACAATTCTGATTTTGACCTCATCAACCCCATTTTAATATTGGGTAACAATTTTCTCTATAACTTCTTATATGAAATCATACTGACTCTGGTTTCAGGTTTCTTACATTGATTACTTCAACTGAAACTTCCCACCTTTAAATTTTAGTGAGCAGAATCTCAATTTAAATCTTGGAAATTTACTTTCATCTTTAAAATACTGACTTAATCTTGGTATTCTGACTTTCATATCAAAGGTTGGACTTTGTTCTTGTAATTCTGATTCTGAATCAAAATTCCAAGTTTTAAAATTGAATTCGACTTTAGATAAAGATTTCAACTCAGATCTTAGATTTTTAACTTTGACGTAAAATTTCAATTTTTAAGTTCAGATGTTTATTAAAAATCCCAACTTTTAAATTTATTTCTCCATATCTAAAAATTGCAACTTGGATCTTTCAATTCCGACTTTGATTCTTACATTTGCAGCTTTGAACTAATAATTTAGTTTGTTTCCATCAGCAAGAATTTCTGATGAAGAGAAAGAGCTAACCTTTCCCAAAATTTTGTCTTTCACACTACAAACTTTACATCTTTCAGAATTCAGATTGAAGAAAACCTTATTGTGGTCAAGAGGCAAAAAAAGCCCTAACTAACACACTATGACAGTAAAATCTCCAGATTTTCCTTCATAGTAAAGTAGCTGTTAAGGTTTGGTACACAATCTAACACATTATAACATTATAAACTTTACTCAGAGCTGGGCAATATTCATTTCACACCATTGCTGCTACCCCTCTCCAAAATGGCGTCCGCGTAGACGCCTATAGGACCCCGTGAGCGCTCTCTATATTTTACTTTCTACGGTAGGTAATTAGCTTCAGTTAGCCTCAGCCTGTGCTTCAGCATGTTGAGAACGTGGAGCTGAGCCGCTAAAATCAGATTTTCTCTGAACTGTGAGTTCACGGCGAACATAAATAAAGCCCGTCCCCGTTTTTAAGCCCTGGTTCCCGGTAATAATGCTCCGTTTAGCTCTTTACTCACCTCCGGCTCTCCGTCTGACCGCCAGGGAACTACTGAGGAACCTCACGTGCGGTAATGGAGTGAAGAGTCCGCCTCTGCTCGTCGCTGATTGGTCGGTGGGGGGGAATCTTTGACGTTTCCTGTCAACTGTCAAGAGCTGATTGGTCGGAGTGGAATATCGGTCCAAGTGGACAGAGCCCGCCCCCTCGAGCTGAACCTCGTGGACAGCTGTGATTGGTCCGGCGGTCTGGAGGAAGTGCTCGCTGACTGGCTGTGAGGCGGCTGATGAGAAGGCTGAGATTGACACGGATTTATATTTACAACAGGAGTAACGACTGTTATTGGATAAATTAGCCTTTTGTTCTCTCGTATGCTGACTTATTTTGGATTTATTGAAAGACTAATAAATAAACAGAATTATATTGTCCTTAAAGAGCAATAGGCCGGACATGTTTACTCTGTTTTCATGTCATAATAAGTACATTTCTCAGAGCGTAAGACACAGTGTTAACATGGGACCACTGTGGCCCTGAAGGTCACCTTCAAAACAAACAAAAAACAACTGAACCCTTAACTTTGTCTGAAAAAAAAAAACCTTCGTATGTCCTGTTATCTGAAGAGTAATTAATAAAAACATGTCTCAAAGCTCAGATCATCTCAGACTGTTTTTTTCACTGTACTCCAGTGGCCTCCATATTCACCAGATTTCAATCCAATAGAGCAACTTTGGGATGTGGTGGAGCAGGAGATTCTCATCATAGATGTCCAGCAAATCTGCAGAATCAAGGAGCTCTGGTCCTAAAAGGGTCCAACCTAGTAGTAAAATGGTGTACCTAATAAAGTGGCCAGTGATTGCTTGTTTGATTTAATGTTTCTGTGTAAAATGAATTTGTATGGTTCACCTTAAGACCTAAGTAAACAAATACAATAATTTCATCTAAACTGTGTGTGTGAGCGGGGGGGGGGGGGGCCTCTTGTATTTATATTATTTTTACAGGATTTTGTTTTTTTGCTGATAAGTGGAGTTGTTAGTATCAGCATGTCACCACCTGGAGCTAGCCTGTACGGAGCCTGATTACTCCTCAGATATGTGTGGAGATGCTGGTGTGGTTAGAGATCTCTTCACTGAGCGCTTCTCCTTTCATTAAGGCACAAGAACTTTGTGTATCTTTCACATAAAATAATCAAGAATATGCATTTAATAGACAACAAATGACTCGGTATGTTTACTTTTTAATTTAACAATCCCTCACAACAGTAATTATTAATGATCACTTAATAACATTAGAAAATTGTACCCACATGCATCTTTAATGATTTATTTGTTAAACTTCGCTGATATGTGCAACAGTAACACTTTTATTCTTTTTTGTACAAGTGGTGCAAAGTTTAAGAGAAAAGTTTTAAAATGTCATTCACATGTATTGATGTAAGAATTATTTATTTGCATGCACGGGGAGAACATGTGAACTCCACACAGAAAGGGCCTGACCAACACAGGGATAGAACCTATATCAGTTTCATTGATATTTAATTTTCTGTGACACATAAAATCAGTAAAACAATTTTTTTCCTCTTAAAATGACACATTTTTCAGTTTTAGCGCAAACACTTCATGATTTGAAACATTAAAAACATGGTTTACAGATTTTATTAAGTTAATAATTGATATGATAAAATCTTTATTTTTATTATCTGTAAATTGCCTGATTTCTTGTGCCTGGGTCTTGTATTTTTGCTGCCATGATATGAAAGCATACTTCAGTGTCTCCTGATTTCTGCTGAAATCATATTACAGTTTAAATTCTGCTGTTCTGACAACCTCATGAATGTTTCCTGATGACTTACGGGTATGAAATCATTTCCTTTGGTGCTGTGAGTCCTGGTTTTATGTCTGAGCATGTGGGTGCAGAGCTGTGGGCATCATGTGGACTTCATGTGACCGTCACTTCAGATCAGCCCAAACACAGCCCGCTCAGTCTCTTTATTCACCGTGATGAAGCATGACCACACTTTCCAACTTCAGTGAGAATCAATATTCCCACAGAGTTTAACCTCCTTCATAAACTGTTTATACTTCGCCTCTAATCCAGAACTGTTGGCAGAGCCGGCCCAAACTGTTTGGGTGGAGTTTAGCTCGGCTCCTTTTACCACCACCAAATGAAAATGGCAAAAACTTAAACCATTAATGAACTAAATCAGGAAACATGGACGTGCTGTGTGTTCAGAAATGGTCGTCTTCATACCCGAGTGGTTGTTACGAGTGCTTATCAACATCTCTGACATATACTGCTTACTTCTTACAAAGAACTTTACATTTCAATAACCAAAGATCAGGGATGAGCTTATTTATTAATACAACTGTCTGTAACTGTTCCTGTAAAAGCATTTTATTAAGACTTTAATATGCATTTAAAGCTGAAAGTGGATCTGATAAATAATTCGTAAATTAATAAGAAGCTTTATTTCTTTTTAGCTTGTTGAATTAAACATCTCTTTGTGTTTGTAACTAAAACGATTAAAGTGGATGTATTATGCCCAAAGGGGATTTAAATTTTTCCATTTTGTTAAATAATGAACGTTTTCAGAAGTTTTAAAAGATTTGTCCTTCTGATGTTTAGAAAACAATGACTCTGTCCCTCTTCACAACCAAAGGAATAATGGAACTATTTGGATATTTTGATATTTTCATGGCAGATTTAGTCTTTTCCGCGGTTATCCACAATTTATTGATATTTGAAAATAACTTGAGGGCCACATTAAGTGAGAAGGAGACCGCATTTTGCCCATCCCTAATCTGAGTGGTTTTCCTTTTGTTGTCTATTTATGAATAAAAACCAACTTTTAGGACATTTTTTTTAATGTCTAAAATGATGTTTCTCTCCGTTCTCCAAAGTAATAACAGAATAAAAGGCCCAAAATAAATTAAAATACCAAAAACAGGGCTCAGGTTTAAAAAATATCAGGTTCGCCCTGCAGGGCAAACTCTGCTCCTCTTTGAACTTCTCATTTTTCAGCATGAAACTGAAATAAATTTGACCTTAACAGTTTTTCTCTGATCGAGCGCACTGATGTTACGATTTCATCAGCGACTTTGATAAAGCCTGACGACACTCACAGAAACCTTCACACCAAACCAACACCCAAATAAACTTTAAATAACAACATAAACTCCAGTCAAAAACAAAGTTGGAGCAGCAAACAGGTGATTTAAATTCTGTCTTTATTACAATTCACAGATCGATAGAAGTTAAAGATCATTTAAATATTTTATCTAAAGGATACAAAAGACAGACACGAGATTATAGCAATGCATTCCAGTGCATCCTACAAAGAAAAGTCCGGATGTTTCCTGAAGCTCGAGGACCAGAAAGTCACTTTAGATATGAGACATGAAGCTCTGGTGTGTGCAGAATGGATCAATAAATTAATCAATGGACCGATGAGCAGATTAAAACTAAATCTGAACAGAGAAATGAGCTTCATGTCTTTGTGATTAATCCCTCTCTTAAACTTTGTGCTCTTGAATGACTGCCACTGTTCCCTTAGATTAACAGATTATATCTTTAAAGTTATTGATTATCAGTTTGAGGTTTCAATCACCTTGATGAATGCAGAGAAGAAATGAAGAAAACATCACTGCAGATCTCTGGGAAAACTGATCAAAGACTTTCTCAGGTATGAAATAAAGCATGTAGACGGCATGTAGATGGCGTGTAGACGACGTGTAGATGGCGAAGAAGACGAGAGTCATGTCATCAAACCACTGGAAGAGTTTTAGAGTCCGTTTCTTTATTTAAAGTGACAAAAGTGAGAAGATGGAATAGAAAATAAAGATGTCAATCTCTTTTTGCACCAACTGAAAAGCTACAGTACAGTAAAGAATAGAGCACAGCAGAGAGAACTGTCGAGATCTGTGAAGCTCTGCAGAGGACTTTAAAACCTGTATCAGTTCTTCAGGAGAGTCAGGGGGACCTCAGGGCCAGGGTCCACAGAGACCAACGTTGAGAGTTTTCAGTCTTCAGAAAATGAAGCTTAGAAACTCCCTACAGAACCTGGACTGTGGACCGATCTGGACTAAACCTGTGAGACCAAACGACTCGTTCAGATAAGACCGTCTACGTTAATGCATAGATGCAGATTCACCAGATGGACTGTTTCACATATCTGTAGGACATGCTCCACGTCCATCTGCACAACACTGAATGTGACTGTCATTGTGGGCCAATCAGAGGCTTCTTCTCACCTTTAGGATCACAGTTAATGCATGTTCCCCCTTAAAGGGCACTGGTAGTAGTTTTCAGACCGAGGACAGTTTTAGCTAACGGCCTTGGTAGATAGATCCGCCTGATGACAGACGAGGACTCTGGTGAATCCAGGAGCTTTGAGGGTTACCTGGGCTGAGAACCATGTACCGACTTGATAACATATGAAGAAAATTGGGACGACATGGTTCGTATCATAAACAAAAATATGAGGCACCTGTAGCCCGAGCACGGAGCTGTTTTGCAGGTGGTCCTGGTCTTGTCCCACTTGGACATGCTGGAGAACAAATCTGTCTCAGCACCTCTCTGTCCACGAGCACCAGAGCTGTCAAGATGTTGTCCAACACTGATCCCACTGGTTCAGGTCCTCGAGGGCATTTCTCTTCTTCTCCAAAAGGCTTCTTCAGCTTTCAAAGTGAGAAATATAAGTCCTCTGTCGACCACCGGTATGCTGAAGATCTGGGTGGTCACCACCTTTGACCTGAACCAGTCCAGCTGTTGGACAACCATGACCTGGAGGGCTGAGGGCCAACATGGACACTTGAATATCCTGATTATGGCTGGTCTAAATGCTATGTGGCTGGGAACATGCTTTTCATGGTTCAGTCTTTTATAATCTTGACTGCTCATCTATATGGCCTTATTTGATCTTATTTCCAGCTTAGCTCCTACAGAGGGTCTAAAATATAACAAGTGTTACACTCAGACTCTTATTGGCAAAAAACGTCCAACTGAAACCCATTAAAACTGCAATTTTTGATCTTCCTTCCATCAAAGTGTAATAGCCTGCATTTTATTATATCTGGGTGTCAGTTTGGGCTTTTGCCTTGGAACTAATCATTTTTAGTTCTCTCCACCAGGGGTTGCCATTTTAACCGTATGAAAATGGGTATATAATTCAGCACAAAGAGCGATAATACAGAAAAATCAATGTTACTACTGATTAGTTCCATATCCCCTGATGTAATAATCCAAAAACAAAAAAAATCTACTTTTCATGTATATCAAAAAATGATTATGTTTTTTCTTTGTGTGAAAACATGGTGACGTCTTCACAAAAACCTGGCGTTTGAAGGGTTAAATATTTAAAATTCATGAATATTTGATGTGTATGATTTGGACTGATGCTGATTTGAAAATCAAGCTTAAAAAAATTGATAATGTTAGTGTATAAAATTTTCTATAGCTACCTTAAGAAAAGTGCATTTTTTGCACTGAGCAATTGAGAGTGACTGATATTATGACGAGCCCAAACTGTTAAATAATTAATTATTTATGCATTGATCATTCACACTGGCGTTTCCTTTAAACTTTAACGATGGTGAACTATTTGCTGAAACAGTTTTAAGGTGGAGACCCCTGGACCCACATCTTCCCTGTCTTACTGCTTATGCTGTGATTAACTGGAGGGAAAATCTGATTTATGCATCAAACTATGAAGTCAAATGTTTTAAATAAACTAAAATATAAGCATCTGTCTCTAAACACAGGCCTTAAAGAACTGATACAGGACCATGAAGCACATCTGAGTTCTCTGAAGCTCCGAGAATTAAATCAGGACGATAAGAGCTGTCACCATAACAGACAACATTTTGACAGGAAAAATAAAAAATATATAATATTTAGTTTATTTCGTTCGATACCAGGACATAAAAAAGTACCAAATAATAGAGGGACTGATCAGAATACTGACCACTGATTGGTCAGAGAGTTTCAGCACAAGACGAGTCTCCAGCGGGATGTCCAACACGGGAATCAAACCCCTCTGGAGATCTTCATCCTGCTGTATGTAGAGACTCAGACTGAGAACCAGCCACACCATCACCATCCTGTCGTCAAACTTTAATAATGGCACAAGAAACATCCTAAAAAAAACCTCCTGTTTTTGTCACCATGGGGTCACATATCAGTCTGACCTATCCTGAACCAAATCAAAGTTTAGAGTTCAGACATAGGACAGCCCTATGACTGATCTTAAATCTGTTATGGTGACAGCCCTATGACTGATCTTAAATCCGTCTTTTGGGACAGCCCTATGACTGATCTTAAATCTGTTATGGTGACAGCCCTATGACTGATCTTAAATCCGTCTCTTGGGACAGCCCTGTGACTGATCTTAAATCTGTTATGGTGACAGCCCTATGACTGATCTTAAATTCGTCTTTTGGGACAGCCCTATGACTGATCTTAAATCTGTTATGGTGACAGCCCTATGACTGATCTTAAATCTGTTATGGTGACAGCCCTGTGACTGATCTTAAATCTGTTATGGTGACAGCCCTGTGACTGATCTTAAATCCGTCTCTTGGGACAGCCCTGTGACTGATCTTAAATCGTTTTTTTGGGACAGCCCTGTGATTTGTTTTAAATCGGTCTTTGGGACAGCCCTAGCGGAGCCTGGTGGAGGAGCTCAGTGTGCAGTAACAGAGAGTGTCAGGTAAAGGCCTCAGTAAATCAAATAAATCAGTAAAAAAGTTCTTCAGCTGTCGTCAGTAGTTTTCAAGCCACAAAGACGTGAGAAGGTCCGAGGTCGCAGCAAAGGATTGTGGGTACTGATGTCGCTACATGTTGCAGTGTTTCAGGGCTCGTCTTCTTCCTCTTCTTCTTTAAGGCAAACTGAACCCCGAGCAGCGACCACACACACACACACACTCATACACACACACACACGCACACACACACTGAGGGCATTCATGTTCGAGCGTGTGCAGATCGACACACCAGGACGGGCGAGGATTAGGGTCGGGCACCAGAGAGCGAAAAGAGAGGAGGGAGATTTTTTTAATTACCTACTTTGAGGACAAAGGATGTGACAACAGGACAGAAGTTTGAAATTTGGAAAAGGTCAAATGTTTGGAAAAAAACTTCACATGTTGATCAAAAAAGAGGAAAAAGTCAAGAGAAGAAATTTTTTTGGGGGAAGGGCAAATATTTTGGCAAATAAGGTTTAAATGTCCATGTAAAAAAATTGAGAAAAAAAATAAAATATTTTAAAAAATGTATTTTCTGTACAATTCAACTTAATTGCCATGGCATTTCATTTTTTTAAACTGACTTCAGTTACCTTTTAGGCTTTCCTTAAAATGATCAACTTTTTTCAAGTTTTTCAAACTTTGTTTTTCTTGTTAGACATTTCACTATTAAAATATTTTAACTGTCGACTCTTAAATTAATATTTTTTCTTGGTATTTCTACTTAACATAATACACTTTTGCTTCTTCATTTACACTTTAACATTTTAACACTAGTCTGCTTTTTAAACTTTTCCCTAATTTTCACTTCAACTTGATACATTTACAATTTCTTCAAATTTCCACTTTTTCTCCAAATACCTTGACATTTAACATTTGACTTGTTTTCTAAATATGTGGCCATCTTTTCTTCACATTTCAACTTTCAGGCTTCAAAAATTTTGACTTTTGTCCCTTTTTTTTAATTTGACATTTCAAATTTGACATTTCACATTTTCACAAAATGATCACTTATTTTAAACATTTTGGCTTTAACTTGACATTTTTACCTTTTTTTTTTCACTGACATTTTGGCCTTCACATATCAACATTTTCTGCACATATATTTAAATTAGAAATTGATGCTTTCATATATTTTGAGAATTTTAACTTTTTTCCTGAAGTTTTGACATTTTTTACGACACTTTACACTCAACATTTTTTTTGTCTTGATATTTTTTTGGCATGTTGAATTTTGACCTTAATCATGAGTATTTTGACTCTTTTAAAAAAAAATGTTGAAGACAATTTCACCCTTTTGACATTTTCAACACTTAACATGTCAATTTTTTTGTTCAATCTTTGACATTTTGCTATTTTTTCCTTAAAAGATGAACTTCTCTTAAATGGGATTTCATTTTTTTCTTGATATTTTGACTGTTTGCCTCAACCTTTAATTTGTTAAACTTTTTAAGTTCTTTCATATAATTTCAACATTTCTTACGAAAAAATAAACCACTTAAAATTCAAACACATTTTCTCAAATGATTTTTTTCACATTTTCTCTCCTCATTTTAGTGATTTCCCCAACATTTAATTTTTTAAAAACTTTTTAAGATTTTTTTCTTAACATTTATATCTCCTTAAAGACATTAAACTCGAGTTTCATTAAGTGTTAAATGTTTTAATCATGAGCCTTGAATTTATTATTTTGACTGTTTTTGCAAAAAAATTAAATTCCAACATTTTTGCAGTTTTTTTTCTAATATTTTGACTTTCCCCCCAAATTTCATTTTCTTTAAAACATGTCATATTTTCTCATCATTTCTCCTCTCTGATCTGTCTTTTTCTTGAACTGAAAACTGTGAATAAATAAATAAATCCCCATCCTCTGACTCTCCGTCCCGTGCCTGACCCCGGTGACCCTCGCCCCGTGTACTCGAGTACTGTGGGTTCACTGGTAGAAGGTCCGGGCAGAAAGAGGCCTCTGAGTCTGAAGCAGCAGTTTGATCACCGGAGGAGCTGATTGGACGATCACCAGTGTTTCAACATGGACTTACTGTATGTACACATAAATACAGACTCTTCGGGGTTAAATAGGGCCCTCTGCAGTCCGTCTGTCCGTCTGTGATCTGTTTTCAGTCTCTGCAGGTCTGCAGTAACCGGGCCCGGCCACACGGCGGCGCTGTGGCTCCACTGTGGGGTTCTGGTGGGCCTGCGGTGGGCTCTGCTGAACGCTCAGAGGAGCTGAGGTATCGCTGAGGGGGCGGAGCTTCAGTCTGCTTTCTTGATGAAGATCTGAGGAGGACAGGAGAGGAGGTTACTTTACATTTTTATATTTATAATAATAAATAATAATATATAATGAAATAATAATATTAACACACGGACGGCTGCCTCTGATCACAGCTCCAGTTTGATCCTCTTACATCTTTATTTTACTGAGCTGCTGATTAACTTTAGTGCATTTCAGGATCTTCCTCATTTACATTCATCTTCGTCGGTCTTCTCTAATGCTGTTCAGAGCGGGTTTGTGTTTGCTCTGGTTTTGTCAAACCAGTCCAGTTAAAGTCCTGTGGATGTCCTTAAATCCTGAATCCTCAGAAAAAAGTCACATTCAGAAATAACAGCTGTGAAAGTTGACCAATCAGAGTAAATTGGGTTTGTGTGGAGACGTCTTATCAGAATCAGAAATACTTCATTAATCCCCAAGAGGAAAGTTGGATATTTCAGTTGCTCTTATACACAGCAGAGCAGCAGGAACATCAGATAAAGACATTAAAGTAGATAAGAGCATGAAAAAAGTAAAAAATTAAGTAACATGCAGAATCTTGAAGCTATGTCAACTTCAGAGCATCCATTTGAAAACCAAACTCCTCTGTATGCAGACGATGTGGATGCAGGAGCAGAGGCATCAGTGTTCCTTAAAGTTCAAAAACATCATTAAAGAGCTCGTTTTTCACCTCAGTCAAAATCAAACTTTATTTGTATGGCACTTTTCATACAAAATTTCGTAGCACAAAGTGCTTCACATAGAAATGAAGAAACAAAATAAGTTAAAATAAATAAAAAGTAGGAAATTGAATACAATGAAAAATACAACCCACCCCTGCCCCACCCCCCACCCTCACAATCCACATACAGCACACACACTCACACACACACACACGCACACACACACTCACACACACACTCACACACATACAAAGACATAAGGAGGGGATTCTAACAGAAAACTTAATAAGAGGACTGAGGAAACGCCATCTTTAATTAAAAATGAGGAAACACTGGAGGTAAGACTAAAATAAAAATAAAAAATTCTGGTAAGAAATTAGATTAAAATAAATAAATAAGCATAATATAGGAAAATGAATAGGCAAATGAAATACAATTTTAAATAATAATATGGTAAAATGAGATAAAATGTACTGAGGTAAGATAGTGGAAAGAAATTAACAGATAATACAATTCTGAACAATAAATCTGAGCTGAAATTGAGAAATAAAACATATTAAGAGAGTTAAAATGAATGAATGAATAAACAAATAAGACTAACTAATAATAATAATAAATATAATCAGCTAAAAGCCAGACTAAAAAGGTAGGTCTTGAGTTTGCTTTTAAAAATATGAACAGTAGGTGGCGCTCTCAGGTCTTCAGGCAGACTGGTCAACAGACGAGGGTACTGGGTACTATCAAAAGGCCACTACCTGAAGACCTGAGGGCTCTACTGGGTTCACAGGGTAAAAGCAGACTGGATAAATAAAAAGGAGCAAGACCATCAGGGACTTAAAAACTAGTAAAAGAACTTTAAATCAATTCTAAAAGACACCGGTAGCCAGTGCAGAGACTTTAAAATGGGGGTGATGTGGGCTCTCTTTCTGGTCTTAGTCAGCATGCGTGCAGCTGAATTTTGGAGCAGTTGAAGCTGAGAGATGTTGTTTTTAGGAAGTCCAGAAAGAAGAGCATTACAATAATCAATCCTACAGGTGATAAAAGCATGAATAAGAGTCTCTGCATTGGCCTGAGAGAGAAACTGGTGCACTCTGGAAATGTTCTTTAAATGATAAAATGACTTTTTTGTTACATCTCTGATGTGCAGGTCCAAGCTGAGGTCTGAATCAAATATAGCACCAAGAATTTTGGCCTGCTGACACGGATTAAAAGACAGTGCTTGGAGTTTGCTCTCCAGTTTCTCTCTCTGAGGACCTGTACCAATAACTACAAACCTGAACTCAGTTTGAAGCCAGTTGAGGCCACCTCTTCCCGCAGATCTTGCCTCAGTGGATTTGTTGGAAACAGAGCTCGATTGCTGTGTTTACATGTCCAAGTGAACTGAGCCAAACGGGGAACTCGTATATGTTTGGACTTAAATGATCAAAGAGTGAATGCAGTCGACATCCTGCAAAGGAGGAGCAGAAAACCCCAACCATCTGAGGGACTTAGCAATTGTTCTTTGAGAAAAACACTAAAGCGGGTTCATACATAAAGATTATTTGTCCCGACTTACCCCCCTCCCGACCAAGCACGGCAAACTCCAGATTATCTTCTGTTTTACAAGATTCTCCTAACAGATGATCCTGTGGTCTGAGGTGTGTTAGAGTGATTTATCACGATAATTGAAAACGGGTCAGGGCCGACAATTGTAAATATTAACCTTGTTCAATATTTAAGACCAAAAATCTTCCTGTGCGTGGGGAAAGCCGACGAGTCCTGAGTCATGACTCTGTGAATGTAGCCAATCAGGAAGCGAGCTGACTGAGGAACAAGGAAGCAGGCGTCAATAAAAACAAACATGGTCGACCTGAAACATAAAGTTTGGTTGAGCTCAGAAATGGAGGACCATCTCACGTGTTCACGCTGTCTCCAGGATTTTTCCAGTCTTTTCTTTTTTTCGTTCAAAAATAGTCCCAAGACCACCATCACTCCCTCTTCTCGTATGTCCTCCTCCATGTTGTGTTTTCCTGTTTTGCTGTTTCTTCTTCTTGGTTTTTGTTAGATCAGGTTTGACCAGATTTCTGTCTTGGAGGACTAGATTCTAGATCGGTGGTGGGACAGAATGGTTCTGTGTGTGGTGTGCTGAGATTATCGGAGTGGAGCTTGCTTAACTTTCTAAAACAGTGTCTGATTCATGCTTGTGATTTTCTCTTTGTTCTGTTGCATCTTAAAGAACATAGGAGATTAACTGAACTTAAATCTCTTACAGCCTCCGTTTTATTCTTACTTTAGTGGATTATTTGAATAATTTCTCCCTCTGTCATAATTATGAAATCTGTCTAATCCTGATTTTTAAGCCTGATCCCCTCAGATTAAACTTTAATGCTCAGCTGTCGGAAAAATCCTTCAAATATTCAGTGTTTGCTCCAGAAATGTTTCAGCTGTCAGGATGGAAACCCTCTCAGACATCAGGAGGAAGAAAACCGGCTCACGCATTCCTGAAAGGGTTAATGTCCAGAGATCTGACCTGGAGGGTTAGGAGTTAGGGTTAGGGTCAGGAGTTTAGATCCCACATCTGAGTCCTGAACGTGATGATGAGGACTGTGCTTTGAAACATTCGAGGCTGTCAGTGTGGAGATGGAGAGTGAGGGAGGTGTTGGATGGGCAGAAGCTGCAGAGAGATCGGCGTGAGGTGTTTCTTCTCCTCAAAATCCTCCCTCAGTCACGTTAATTTAACGCCCCGACAGACGGGGACATTTTCTTCTACTCCTGCTGAGGTTCCAGGAGCTTTGGAGACCTTCTCAAGGATGCCTGGAATTCCTTTGGATTAACATATAACTAAGGCCATGTCCACAGGCAGGCGGCCCTTTGGAAAAGCAGATTTTATGTGTTTGGTCCTTTTGTCCACAGAGCTTCACTGAAAACAGATATTCTAGAAAAACCCTGCCTGAGCCAAGAGTTTCTGAGACTCCAGGAACCTGGGAGGTTGCTGGTTTGAACCCCGTGGTAGCCATGGTCTTTCTGTGTGTTGTGAGTTACAATAAACTCCTGTTAATAACTTCAGCCCTGACTTAAACCTTCAAAACATCCAGAATTTTCAGTTGATTGTGGTCTCACCTCGCTGAGGATGATCCAAACCGGTGAGTCTGTAATCACGGTGAGACGCATCGCCTCCAGGGGCCCAAAGGTGAGGTCAACCTCCCCCTCTGCGATCCCGTTCTGGAAGGATCCTGGAAGAGAAACAAGAAAATGATTATGATATTTAACAGGACAGAGAGCTCAGGTTCAAGGATCTGCAGCCTCTGATCCTCACCTGGGACATTTAGTTTTGTGTTGACACAAAAAATCTGACCGAAGATAAAAACCCATCGTCTACCTGTGGTTTGGAAACTAATGTTTCTGTACATTTGAGGTCCTTATTCTTCAATCTATGAGCTCTTCCATGCCTGCAGTTTTCTATTTCTTCCTCTATAAATGAAAAAGTCTGGTGTTGTTAACAGCATGTATCTGTAACTCGGTCACTCTGGGTGTTTGTGGAGGATTACCGTCTCCTTTGAGTCTGAAGAAAATTCTCCCAAGTCTGAAACTAACTGAAGATAAACTTTAATCCCCTCCTGGATTAGCTGTAGATGTATTGTCACCAGGCTGAAGGGAGGAGGTTTCTCTGAGTTCATAAAAAGTTTAAGTTTGTACAGACACATGGTTTTAACAGGCCAGGTGTGATTGATTGATTGATTGATTGATTGATAGATTGATTGATTGATTGATTGATTGATAAGTTTATTTCAAACATATCACAAAAGGCAAAATAAAAGTATAGATGGAAAAAACAGAAAATCACTTGGATAAAAGTTACATGTCTGAAAATGAGTGAGAAGTCAAAACTTATTTGATCCCATGCCTCAATTAATAACCAATTATTTAGCTTCCCAATCTATATAAATATAAACATGAAATTAGTTTTTTAATCTAATTTTATCCATACCTGAAAAAACAAGACTTAATCACTTAATGAAAAAGCATAAACATATTGATGAGCTCAGACTCTGATGAAGAACATTTCAGACCTCCTTAAAGATCCTTGAAATCCCAAATAAGACTTTCCATGTTGATTTACTCTATCAGGGCATGCTAAACCTTCTCAAGGATGTCAGAAAATGTATTTTAACCCCTTCAAACTGTGGTTAAACTTCTACCAGAACTTTTGAGCAGGAAGTCTTCACACTTTGACTCTTAAGGACAAAAATGTGTCTTCAACTCCTAAAAGAGTCGATTTAAAAGACCAGATACATTTCTAATAATGCCTTTGCCAAACTTTGGAGACCCAGTTGAGATGTTTGTTTCTAATAAACCAGTAGACCTGGAATCTAGATCCCTGGATTTTGTTCTGAGAACAAATAAGTTGGTAAAAGCTGTTAAGCACCACTGTAGTCCAGTCAATGGGGCTTTTATACTGTGTAGTATCTGCTAAACTCCACTTGAGATTGTACCTGGTATCACCTCCAACAGAACCAATAGATGCAAGCAGACCTGGAATCATTTGTTTTGTACTTTTACAGCCTCCAGACATGGCAGCATTCCCAACAAGTGTACGTGGTCTTCTGAAGAACTGGCCTCTTCTTGGACACTGACACACCCTTTATATTTCACCAGTCCCATCGGCCCAAGAAACCTTGATTTTACCTTCTGAGTCTCCACATTTAAGACATTATCTCCTAAAAATGGCCACCAAGAGACCCTG
This sequence comes from Cetoscarus ocellatus, assembly GCA_037902135.1. NCBI lineage: Eukaryota > Metazoa > Chordata > Actinopteri > Labriformes > Labridae > Cetoscarus > Cetoscarus ocellatus. Next base: position 177,027 of record JBAMNC010000970.1, read on the forward strand.
ATGTGTTCAAGGCACCTCAAGATCCTTCAATAACTCTTAAAACCCTTCATCAGTGGTACAGAAAAACATTTTGATGCCCTTGAGTTGTCTTCAAGAACTCTTTCACTAATTCTTCTACTTTGGAACCTTAAAAACTAAACACTTTCAACACCTACAGCCAAAAAAGCATTAATGCAGCAAAGATGGTTCAGTTAAAACTTATTTTAAAAATCATAATCTCTGGAAACTTGGACTCAGAAATGTTCACATTCTTCTAGAAAAGTTTCTGTCTACATGCAGAGCTCCTGTGGTTGGTTTTTAATGGACATGTTCTTAATGGATTATTTATTTATTCATGTGTTGTTTGAGGAGGATAATTAAGGTTTCTTTATGATCTTCAAGGATTATTTTGTGCAAAATGTTGAGGTTATTAATGGTAATAAAAGCCATTATGTGAACCAAAGCCCATTAACTGTTCCTTGCGGCTGTGCTCCACCGTCTGCATCAGAGACCAGATGTCGTCTTGTGTTTGTCCTCTCGTGTTTGTGTCTCTCGCTCGCCTTCTCATATTTCCGTTCGCTGACGTTTGGTCTCCATGCACCTCAGCAGAGCGATAATCCCTGCGAGGATTCATTTACCCGGATTATCACTCTGCTGGTGCTGTTTCCAGGTATGAATGAATCAGTAATCCCACAAAGAGCAGCGCCGGCCCCTGAGCGTTTTTGTTTTATCAGTGTTATCGTCTTTTACTCAGTACAACGGATTATTCCCGTGCCGTGTGCAGCGGGCTGTGAGGTTTTCTCAGAAACAGAGAACACAGAGATCGATGACCAAAGAAATCCTCGGATCTAAAAAAAAAAAGATATATGAACTTCATGTTATTTTAAACTCATTTTTGACTAAATACTTGGCACCTTGGATGTCTTATTTTGTTGTTCCAGGATCCAAACATGAGGTCAAACTGATTTTAATTTAAAAGAAAAATACAAAAATCTAAAAATCAGGCATCATGGCAACTCAGTTCTGCACAATTATTCAATCAGATAGACCAGAATCTGAGTCACCAAAGCAGAAGAAAAACAGTTTACATATTTTTAATTATTATTTTGGGCCTTTTTGTCTTCATACCGTAGGAGGTAAGACAATGGACAGAAACAAAGGGTCTGAGAGAGCAGGAGAAGATGATCTATTTTCTTAAATATTTATTATTAAAACTTGACATAAATTAAAGGTATTACTGCTTGTGGATGCTTCTTTGTTTCTGTGCAGCCTCAGGACATCCGGACAGTTCCTGCTGAAATTAATAGAGTTAAGAAGAGTCAGCGGATCGATCGGTCGACTCAACTGAAAAATTGATGAAGGGGATGAAGCTGAGGCTAATTTATGATGTCAGGTCAAATACGGCTCTCCTGATCCTGCACTTCTTTATCTGAGCAGGTTTTACTTCAGTTTATTTAATATTTATTTGGGCTTGTGTGACTTTATTTAAGGGACAGAACAGCAGACAGGCCAGGGGCTGTTCAGACTTTTGACTGGGGTCCTTTTATTGGTTTATAAATCTCTTAATGGTCGTGCTGCAGCTTGTTTATCTGATTTGTTTTTATCACATGAGCCTGAGAGCCTTCAGGTCTCCAGGTAATGGTCTTTTAGTACAACCAAAAGTCTGAACAGGTAGCTTTTAGTTATCATCATGGTCCATGCAGCACAGGAGATCAATGGTTTAAAAGTAAACTAAAGATCAACCTTTTAATCCTGCTTTTGAGCCATTTTAACTTTGTTTTAGGTAATTCTAGTTATTTATTTATCCGTACCAAATGTAAAAGTTGTGTGTGTTTCACTGAATCATAGATTCAGTTTGTTTAATTATTCATAACAATTTTATCTGAATCTATGTGTTTGCACAATTAATGTTGTTTGGTTGAGCTCTATGTGTGGGATCTGAGTTGTCCATCTTGAAATCACATTTATCCAAAAATATTATCTTCTTCAGAACAAAATGTTGAAGTCAGACTCGCCAATCTGTTCGTTTGTCCGAACAGATCCACTGGTGAAAAACCATTCACCTCTTTTACCATTAATCCAACTTTAATGAAATATATTAAAATTCAATATCAAGCAGACAAACGTATTATCATGTTTAATAAAAGTCCAGTTTATCTGATTAACACAAACACTTGACTTTTTTAAAATTATCAGCATTATTTCTACATTAAAATAAGTGTTTCCCGCCCCTAACAGCAGGGTAACCTACCAAGAACATCCCTGACCTTCTCGTTCACACTTGAATCTCACAGAGAGAAGTTTCTCTGTGTGTCAGTAAATGAGGAGAGTGAGAGGAGAATCAGGATCATTTCAGGGAACAAACCTCAGGACCCTCCTCTGCTGTTATCCTGCTTATGTAACAGCAATAAAACCAAAAGAGAACTTTCCTTAAACTGGATCCTTACGTCAGCGGCTCAAACCGTAAATGTTCCATCATAAACTCCGTTCAGATCTGCAGACGGCGTGTGGGCGTACATGTGTTTCTTCAGTCCTGATCATCTCACACTTTTCTCTGAGTCTCTTCTCTCAGTCTGATGTGGTTTCAGGCCTGGATTAAGGATTAAAGTTTGAAGAATGTTTGTTTTCAGTTTTGGGTAAAAGTTTGACGATGGGGAGCGTCAGTGAAAGTCCAAACATGTAAAGTAGTTCAGATGAGAGTGTGTCCTCGTTGCAGCAGATGAACAAAAGCAGAGGAATGTCGTCCTGAATAACACCCCTCTATGTGAGCGCACAGCTCGTTAAGCTCGTTATGAAACATCAAACTGTCCAAATTTAACTGATTATCATGTATAATAGAAGTCCTAAACCACGGGGCCACGGGTTGGTACCCGGCCGTGAAGGAACAGAAATAACGAGAGCACGAACCTTCACCAGAGCATCTCCAACATTCACAAAGTGGAAAACTGTCTTCAGTCACACTGAAAAACTCCTGCATCCACATCCAGATTCAAATCAACACCCAGTTTTACTTCTTTATTTTGCTGTGAGCAACGTTCACTTCACGTTTATCAAATCCTGCTCATAACTTTCTGAGATGTTCTGTCAACAATCCAACAAACTAACACATGCGGGCAAAGACATAATTCATAACTGAGGCTAGGGCTGAAAGATTTATCATTTTCTTATCAAAATCGCAGACAACGTAAACCTGTGATCACCAAAGCTGCAATCCTGACTGTCCCAGGATCTGTTGTGTCAATGACACAAAGCCTCTTTTAGGAGTAAAAGTTTGAGTATCCCTTAAACAATGAAAACAGATTATTTATCATCAATATTAGATGATGAATCATGTGTTATATACTTTTGATCACTGATTTCTTTACTGTTGTCTATACTGTAAACATAGTGAATATTGCACTGAAGCTTGTTTGAAGAAAATCATGAATTGATTTGAAATCGATATATCTGCCAGAAAAATTGCAATTAGATCTTTTCCTGAAATCATTCAGCCCTAACTGAGACTGAAGGATGTTTCATTTTGGAAGGATAACCTGATCCTCTCATATCTGGCTCACTGTCCCTGCTGTGAAGAATGAGAAAGTAAGACCTGAGATGAACTCAATGTTAAACCTCGTGCTCATGCACTCTTTCACCTGTGCTCTGGATGGAGCTCGAAATGTATTTGACTCTGCACGATGTTTGTAAAAGGTCAGGTCAGAGATGATCAAATACCATCAACAAACAATAGAATCATCAGATCAGACTGATGATCAATAAATGAATCACACACCAACAGTTTACAGCCCTTTTCTCAGGGCTCAAAGGGTGTTATGGATTAATGAGCTTCCATTTAAACTGCGTTCTTAAATGTTGTTACTCAGCTGATAAATCAGAGTGAGTCCTCATGACTGCCTCTTTGTTTTGGTTCAGAAACAAGCCCATGCCTCCCTCTGATCCTTTGTTATGGTGGGTTAAATCCAGCTGTTATGCACGTCTGTGATGTTTGTCGGGCCGTGGTTGAGAATAAAATCATGATTAACAGCTGAAGTCGGGGTCTTTCAGTCTTCTTCTCTGCTGCTGATATCTTCACTCACCTATCCTGATGAATCCATCCTCTGTTCGATGATATTTTGGTGTTCTCTCTCTTCCTTCCGTCAAAGCTTCTTTATCTGCCTGAATATTCTGGAAAAATCACACAAAAACACTCATTCAGAGCCTCATCACAGTCAAATATTCCAGCAGCGTCAATCTGATTTTAAAAAAAAAGATGATTCAAGCAACAAAAGACTCTTTATGAGAAATTCACAGAAGCAACATTAGAATTTTATACTCCGTTCATGTGTTACTTCATGTTTTAGCAGTAAATTTGCTCTTTGATGTGGCTGACGTGGCTAAAATAAGGATCTTTTATGATCAAGATGGAAAAAAGTTTAATCAAGCCAACAAACTTTGAATCAGTCTTTAATTTTGATTTAAAAAAATGCATAAATACCCTCTGAAACCAAACAGAAAAGAGATTATTTTCTAAACAAAGTCTTCTGACCGTGCTATTCTTTGGTAAAGGTTTAAATACAGTTTTTTATTCATGTGAAAGAAAAGGGAGTCAAAATACAAACTGAGGCAAAGAAAGGGTAAACTGATACTTTAACTAAAGTATGACTGAAATTATTTCACCGGAATTCAGAGCTTGTTAATATAAAAACAGAACATCAATAAACCCAACATAAATAATCAGAAACTTGAGACGTGTGTGGACACAAACCATCTTCCCTGATGCAGCTTGTTTTCAGTGTTAAATAATAAAGATTTCACTCCAGCCTTAATTAATAAACTTCTATAAATAAATATATATCATCACATCTCTCCTCCATCCCTCTGCTGGGCCTCAAAAACCCACTCTCTCCTCTTATTGTTGTTGTTGTTCAGTCTGTTGATATTTCCAGTCCTTCATGTCCTTGTTTTCCCATCAGCCCTTGAACTCAACCCCCTCGTCCTCCTCTTCTGGTCAGTGTTGCCGCGGTAACCATCTGCTCCGTCTCTGTCCTGTATTAGAGTCTGTTATATTTGTCTGAACTGATGTTGATCTCAGCGGGGAGTCCATCACTCTCTCATGCAGAGACCGTTTAGTCTTAATCAGACTTCATCGTAACGTCGCCGAGGACGAGGCTGAACTTTGTCTCCAAAATAATTAAGATTAATGCTTTCAGAAATATGAGGAAATGGGAAGTTTTGGTCACTGATGGAGGAGAAAAACACTTTTTCATCTATTCTTAAAGAAACTAAATCATCATTAAAAATACTAATTAGATCATTTTTACCTGGAACTTGTTTAGTGCACTGTTTTAAAGTGAACTGATGCACATGAGGCTTAAAATAAAGTGGCTTAAACAAGGTCCTAAAAGGCATGAAACAGCAAATAAAAGATTTTAAACAATATCACAATTTATCTGATTAATATTCAAACATTATCAATCAGTAAAACTCAGATTACAAATTACTAAAACACTGTGTTCACAGGCAGAGTGTTTGCTCTGGCAGCACGCTCTCCGTTGGAAACAGTTAAACTTCTGAGACAGCGCAGCGCTCGTCATTGTCCCTTCTCCCTCACTGACACAACATTGTGTCAAACACTGAGAGGCTGTCCACGCAAAGATAAATTCAGGCGAATCTGCACTAGTTATAATCGTATAGGTGGTTTGTCCACATGGATACACCATTTTGGGTGCTCCAAAATGCACATTTTTGAAAATGGGTCCCAGAGTGGATATATCTGAAAACACCAGCCAAGCATTTCTGCATGGATAATGAATCAGGATATTTTAAGAAATGATGACATCATAGCCCCGCCTCTCCCTTAAACTGTATGTGTGAGCCCCGACAACAGCAGAAACAAAGGTGGATTTCAACTTGTTTTGGCTTTAGCAGCAAAATCCTCTGCTCTAGCTGTGAGCAACAATGATTCTTGATTCTTTTGATTCATGAAAGTGAACATTTCAGTGATGATGAGGGAAACCATTGGTTAATCTGCCAATATCACATAACCTGACATGCCCTATTCTTTATATTTCACAAGTACAGCTGGGAAACAGCCCATAGAAAGAGTCTGGGAATGGGCAGAGCCTTTCAAAACCATATTCAGCACGTGATTGGATGATTGTTCTGTCAATCACATTCATTACGGTCGACAACATACATAAATAATCAATCAATCTGTCGAGGAAACATATTTAATCATGGGACGGAAGAAGATGTCCCAACATTATAAGTATCTTACGCATACAAATGGTAGGGCAAGATAAAACAAGATAATATAAAAGATAAAAACGAGTGAGGTAAAAACAAGAAAATGTAAAAACTGTAAAATAATTAAGACAGGAAATATATTTTGGATTATACATTATAGATGTTGAATCAGGTGGATCCAGCTGCTGCACAAGGTTAAATATGACAGCCAGTGTTTGTATGGCTAAAATATCCGCAGACGATGATATTGTTCTAAAATTATCGTGCATCCCTCGTTTTAATACTCACATCAAACGGTAGAACCTCGACTGTCGTGTTGAACAGTTTGTCTCCTGGATGTTCGATGTTTCCGCTCCGAAAGAAATATCTGAAAGAGAGAGAGAAGCTCTGATGGGTATTAAATAACCTTTAAGCTCTGCTGTGACTGAACACTGAAGACAAAAACCAGAATCATCCTGATATGCCCTGATGACTCTCTGACTCTGTTTTCTATGATGTAGCGTCCTGGCACTGACCTCTCTATCCGGACGGGTGTGAAGAATCGTATCCTTATAAAATCTCCAGCCACAGGAGTGAACGCCCAGAAGAAGTCCTCCCCGAGGTACGCCTTCTCCAGGGTGAAGTGTTGGTACGTCTTCAGGCTGGTGGTCACCTCGGCTAACGGGTTGGCGTGACCTTTATGGAGCGTCTGCTTCCCAAAGTCCTTATCCTGCAGAGAGAACATGGAGGTAAAACATCATTAAGAAGTGGATTTATAGTCTGATAGTATCCGAGTCAGCAGGAGGGAAACAGCGAGCAGTGAGCTGGAAATATGATAAATCTTGAGTCATCCTGGATTACTAACAGGGTTTTAAAGAGGCTGGTCTCAGTGCCAAAACTGCTGGACGTCCCCGTGACTAATCCTGTTACAGGTCAGTGCAGACAGAAAAAAGACAGACAAGGAAACAGGAGGAGCAGTGTGGACTTTGACAGCACTTTTAATTTAGTTATAGTGTTTTGCCTAAAATATCTTTTAGTCATAATTTAGTCTCTAAATTGTTTTAATTTTAGTCTAGTTTTAGTCAATGAAATCTGCTGTAAATTTAGTCGACTAAAATATGAAGTGTAAAGGGTAAGGCATTTTTTTATGTTTCCTTGAATTTCTGAAGTCATGTTTTACACTTGGGTAAAATCAAACATCTAATAACCCTTTATTGAATGCTAGTAAAGTCTGAATGTATAAATGAACAGAAACAAATTGAACTTTTGTGTGAAATGCAGTCACCTTTATTTAGGCTACCTGGCAGAGCATCTCAGTTACAATACCAGAACTGACAACAAACAGTGAACCTGCTCTACATGAATATATCAATTCATAAAGAGAGGAGCTCTGATTGGATCGCTCCACAACTTATCCCACCACCACCAAGCTAAGGCAGCTGTGATTGGATGTCCCTCTTAACTCATCCAACCTTTCCACACAACCAAAGTAGCTGTGATTGGATATATTCCTAACTTGTCCCTACTTTCTACATGACCAAATTAGGTCTTATTGGATTAAGTCTCTGTCAAACATTTTAGTCTAGTTTTTATTTGTTGATGAAAATGTCTGTTAATTTAGTTTGAGTTTTTGTCCATGTGCACTTGTTTTTATTAGTTACTGTCTAGTTTTCGTCAAAATAATTAGTCAACAGAACTAACACAGTTTTATAGGATTTTACCTGCTTTTAAATGCAGTAACGTCCCTAAAGAAGGAAATCTGACCTAGAGCTTCAAAATAAAAGCTGTTTATCAGAGTTTGACCCATCAAACCACCTGAGTGACTGAAAACTTCATTGTATTTGAGAGAAAAAGCTCAGCACTGTAGTCATCTGGTTATAAGTCCTGAAGAGAGTGGGATATTTTAAGAGTATTTGTAAAAGCAGAAAGTGAGGGTTCAGCTGCAGCATTTAAATGTCATATGTTGGTCCAAAGGTCTAATGGCCCCCTTTAGAAGAAAAACTGACCTTTACTGGCTGCATGATTAATGCTAATGCTAATAGTGACATTACTAATCCTCTCATCACAGAGGTGCAGGCTGAATGTGAAGAAGACTTTGAGCTTAAAATTAAAGTTAAATATTAAAAACTTTCTTTACAGGAAAATTTGATGACTGTGGAGCATCCATGGGAAAACTGATATGTATCAGCCATACACACAAAAATACCCAAAAGTACCATGTACCATCACTGCACAGGTGCATTTAGAAGTCCAGAGTTTCAGTTTTTCGAGGGATAAATGTTGTATTTCTTGTTTTACATCTGTTACCTCACACAAATAAATGGAGAAAGAAAGAAGTCAGTTCTTGTAAAGTAAAGTCTTTGTGCTCTTAATGGAAAATATTGGTATCAGCATTAATGAGTTCAGAAATAGCATGTAACTGTAAATGGTCTTTATTTATACAGCCCTGTACAACAACCCTTTCAGTGAACCAAACTGCTTTACAATAGATAGTAGATAAAAAGGAATAAACAAAAACAATTAAATAACAATAGTAATAATAATTTTAAAACAAAAGAAAAATATATTGGCAAAAAATACAATGTAATGCATCCCTAACAGGAACCACATGTCCAGACAAGCTAAAAAAAAAAGGTGATTTAAAACAGACTTTGAATGTGACATGATGGTTAGTCTGTCAGAAACTGTTCATCTACTGGGATTTTCACACGACCATCTACGAGAATGGTCCAAGAAAGAGACAATTTCCAGTTTGCGCTGCAATGCCTTGTTGAGGCCAGACTTCAGAAGGAGAATGGTCAGATTTGTTGGAGATGATGAAAAGGCAACAGGAACTCAAATAACCATCGAGCTATACAGACAGCCATCTCTGAATACACAACAGGTGTACCTTATAAAGTAGAGTGTTAATTTTGTGGACTAATTATTTTCATCATAGTTTTCGTCAACAACCTTTTTTCCCCTGACGAAAACTAGACAGTAACTAATAAAAACAAGTGCACATGGACAAAAACTCAAACTAAATTAACTGACATTTTCATCAACAAATAAAAACTAGACTAAAATGTTTGACAGAGACTTAATCCAATCAGACCTAATTTGGTCATGTAGAAAGTAGAGACAAGTTAGGAATATATCCAATCACAGCTACTTTGGTTGTGTGGAAAGGTTGGATGAGTTAAGAGGGACATCCAATCACAGCTGCCTTAGCTTGGTGGTGATGAGTAAATTTAATTTCAAGCAAAGAAGCTTGTTAGAAATACCTAAAAGCACTCACAGTTGACTGAAAAGTTCAGTGTTTCTTTATTTCTGTGGTTTAAAGGAGTGCTAACTCTCAGTCACAGCTCCCTGCATCTCACTTTGATGTTTATCCGATCTAACTTTGATAATTAAGCCTCCGCTCTGATTTTCCCTCTAAAGCCGCCTGAATATTTCAGGGTTGGAGGGTAATCGCCGTGTTTGGCCTCCCGTGCAGCCTCGGCCCGCTGCGGTTCAATCCCCACGTCGAGGAGCTGCTGGCGTGTGACGGCCCGATCGATAACCAATCGACGGCGGCAGATTGCAGCGGCAGCAGCAGTCAGCGGGAGTCTTAACACAGCGATCAGGGACGAGACAGAGCGTGCTAGTCTGTGTCCGAGCCAACGGCTGCGGAGGATTTAATCTTCGCGTCTGCAGAGACGCCGGGATGAACTTCAGCTGAACCAGGGCCTGATTTTAAACCTTTAAATCCTGTCGCAGCGTCGCACCGAAACGACCAGTCTGACCAGTCGACTGAGACCACAGTCAGACTGAACCCTCCCAGAGGTCATGCTCCGCTGTTGGGACAGTTTTCACACTGCTTCACACTTTACTAACATTCTCCTGTTTCACCTTTAACACTGAATGACCTGTAAAGGTGTTTGACTGGCAGGGCGTTAACCTCCCTGCAGGGCAAGCGTGTCGTCATTTCACAGCAGCATCTCCATCAGGACAGGACTGACCGTCAGGACAGGACTGACCGTCAGGACAGGACTTACCGTCAGGACTGACCATCAAGACAGGACTGACCATCAAGACAGGACTGACCATCAGGACAGGACTGACCATTAGGACAGGACTGACCATCAGCACAGGACAGGACTGACCATCAGGACAGGACTGACCATTAGGACAGGACTGACCATCAGCACAGGACAGGACTGACCATCAGGACAGGACTGACCATTAGGACAGGACTGACCATCAGCACAGGACAGGACTGACCATCAGGACTGACCATCAAGACAGGACTGACCATCAGGACAGGACAGGACTGACCATCAGGACTGACCATTAGGACAGGACTGACCATCAGCACAGGACAGGACTGACCATCAGGACTGACCATCAAGACAGGACTGACCATCAGGACTGACCGTCAGGACAGGACTGTCGGTCAGGACTGACCATCAAGACAGGACTGACCATCAGGACAGGACAGGACAGGACTGACCGTCAGAACAGGACTGTCGGTCAGGACTGACCATCAGGACAGGACTGTCGGTCAGGACTGACCGTCAGGACAGGACAGGACAGGACAGGACTGATAACTGATAATGCTGCAAAAAATGTTTTGTTCACAGAGGAGACATGTTAAACACAATAAAGGGCAAATAAAACAAAATAAGTATAATATTTTAAGGCCTTTCAGACGTATTATTAGTGGTGAATAATTCTAGATTTTTGCTTTCTGATGTGCCAAAACATCTGAACTCGTTTTCACTGATACCAGTACCGATATTCTTTGTTTTATGAAATACCTGCTGATGCGGTCATCAAACTTTTAAGCTCTTGTCTGCTAATGATGATAATACTGTGCATGCCAAAGTTTTTGACTTTATTAACTTTTAATGTCACACATTATAAACAGGATTAAGCAAGTGGCTGTCATTGTTGTGAGAGAACAAATATACATTTTCGTGCAAGTGACCTGGTAAACTTCACAATAAAAGCATTAAAGAGGAGCAAAGGAAGACTCTCAAAGAAATGCTCTTACTTTGAAAATCACAAACAGGAAACTGCACGAGAGCACTGGCATTGTTTGGATGCAGCTGAAAAACTATGAAGAGTCTCATGCTGGAATCTGTTTCACCAAAGTTTTCACTGCTTTTAACACAAAACTCTTTTTTAATTTAAGTTTGAGCTTTTCCCACCTTGGTTTGGGAGACAGGCAGATAAAAAGTCCAAATACACTACAAATAAAGCCTAAAACCATAAAGTGTGTGGCATTATTATGTAATAATGCACTGAAAATAAGAATTATTAAATGTTCCTACACAGCAGTGAAAATTATGGGACACACATGCAGCTTTATTTTAACGTCTAAATCACCTGCAATGACATAACAACAAGATCACATCACACTGAAGCAAACATTCTGGATGTTACCTTGAGTTTCTGTATTTTTCCTGCGAGAGACGAGTGCGTGCCGACGTGCTGGAAGAGAGACGGTTTGAACCGAATCCTCAGGTTGGCCTTTTGTCTGTCGCAGTGTTTCTAAAAGACCAACGAACAAACAAACAAACAAACAAGTACATAAAATGTTCTGATTGGATGCAGAATCATTCCTGCACAGCCTCTGCAGGAGCTCATTAATCAGTCAGTCTGTATTTTCAGCTTTTAATCCACAAACCTGCAGCTGAAACTGAATATTTAATAAAGTTTTTAGCTGCTGCACTTACGGCATCCTTCTCTGGATTGCAGACTTTGACCCACATGATGTGGTCGAGCAGCCAGTCGATGGGTTTGTCCTTGTAGAACATGAGCATAAACTCCACGATGAGCGACAGATCCAACGACTTAAACATTTTACCTGCAAGACAAGAAGAGAGGAAAGGTCACCTATGACCTTTAGTGTAAGAAATCACATCCAGACAAAAAAAAAACTCAAGCTGAAGTCTCACCAGAGCAACAACCACCCTCCTCCATGCCTGTATAACAGCCTCTCAAAGCACCTCCTCTAAATTTAAATTAAATATAAGTTACATTTTCAAGGACAATCGAAGAGTTTAAAAATGAAGATTTATCTGATGTCCTGCATCTAATGTGCAAATGAGTGACATCTGTGAGGATTCTGCAGATCACAGACGGATCAGTTTGTTAATAACCAAAGCAGTAATCTCTCTGAGGATGCTGGTCCAAATCCTGCAGATTTATGTGTTGAAGAACAGAAAAACTGAGCCCAGGAGCCGATGAGCCACGTCCTGACTGTTTCAGAGACTTTGGTTTGGAGGCAGAAAAGTCAGTGAGAGAACAATTCAGGAGAAACTCTCGAAATTTTACGCCTCTGCTCAAGTCACCAGAGCACGTAGGGGGTTGTCCATCATGATGTCCTATTCTTGTGAACATGAATTCTCAAAAACGCTTCGGTGGAGTGACTTTAAACTTTAAAACAGAGTTCACGTGGATTCAAAGATGAGGTGATTCAGTTCTGAAGGTCATGGGTATAAACTCAAGGTCATGGAGCTTTATGTTCATCCTTTGCTTTTCAGCAAGATACTGTACTTCAGGAACTCTGCAATTTCCTTCAGACTTCACACAAATGTCCATTCTTCCTCAAGGACAGAGGGATAGGACTTTCAAGGTCAAGCTTATAAGGCCTCCTGCTCATCTTTTGCTTGTGAAGAGATCCTGTGAATTTGAGATCTCAAGAACACTTTGAGGGATTCTCTTAAAACTTTACACAAATATGTCACTAACTCTTATCCCTGGAAGTTGTACATTTTTATTATTACTCTATGTGAATATTAATAAATTAATGCATTTTCTACCTTTAGTATTATTAGTTTTATTTCTTAAAATGTTCCTCACTTGGCATTTTTGTTGTCGTTGCTAATTTCTGTTCAAACTTACACTCATTTAAATTTAACTTTATAAGTTGTTATCTCACTTCTACATTGTAAATGCAGCGAAACTGAATTTCCCTTTAGGCGTTAATACAATATTTCTGATTCTGATATTTCAATATCTGCCTGTACAACTTTTTAGGCCAATATCTGCCAAAACTCAAACTGATTATTTTGTGCATCCCTATCATACATGGCAAATATGTATGCCCATTAATAGGCTGTAAATCATATTGTTGTACCAAAATAAACTTTAGCAGGAAATATCCAAAGCTTAAATATCTCACTGACAGTATTCTGCATCCCTAATCTTCAAGAGTTTATGGTGGATTTTAAAATGTTGTCTGTACAATAATTCAAGAATGCATTTTTTTTTAAACAAATTAAAAAAGGCTTTAAAGATCAACAGTTCAACGGTCACTGCAGCCTTACTCATTCAGGGGCTTAAATCTGGACCTGAAATATCGTCTTTGTTTTGCTGAGCACGTGAAGAACATCAGCCACTGTTAGTCAATAAGGGAAACTTCACATTAATGTCATTATTTTATGAATCTATTGGATCTTAAACATGTCATGAGCTCTGTAATCCATTTTAACATCACCTGCACTCTTTCATCCTCTTCATCAGAGAAATCTGATTTCTACCATCACACTCTCCCCCTCCCGCTCTGAGCCTCCGTACCTCACAGAGGCTCATAACCACTGGGCAGGAGTGTTAGCTGTGAGTGAAATGCACCCTGGGAGTTGTAGTTGATTTGATCCCAGCAGGCTCCTTAAATCTCTGACTTGTTATCAAAAAGAAACAAAGTTGTTCATCTTCCTCCTCCAGACTTTTCCTGCGTCAGTGCCTCTGAATCAGACTCACTCTGCAGGACGCCTGGACGCCCGTCGACAGCTTTCAGTCCATTCGTCTCCATGTCTGTCTGAGCATGGCGGCGGGTCGAGCTGAGGGAAAGATCTCTGGGAATTAAAGGTCAGAGTGTGAAGCGAGCAGACCATTTCAATGATGAGGGTGAACCCAAAGGCCAACACGAAGCTCCATCCTCCCCCCAGCTCGGCCCTGATCCTGTTTGGACGCTTCATCCTCTGCAGGGACGATTGTGCAACGAGGTGACAGAATTAAAATCTGCCCCCGCAGACGTAAATGAGGCTAAACTTAGCAAAAGCAAAAACCCAAATTTGAACAGTTGAATTACAGAGGGGGCCCGCGGCGCTGCAGCTCGCTCCGACGTCTGATGTAATTCAGTGAGTCAGCTCCACCCTGACGGATCTGTGAAAACAGACAATGCTCTCAGGGCCTCGCAGGGCCTCACAGGGCCTCACAGGGCCTTGCAGGGCCACGGAGGGCCTTGCAGGGCCATGCAGGGCCTCGCAGGGCCACGGAGGAGAGGTGAGGTCACACATAAGGATCAGAGGAAAGAAGAAGAGGAAGAGGTGGAGAAAGAGGAGAAAGAGGAGGGCACAGAGGAGGGGCAAAGGATTAGAACAAGGTGAAGGAGAGGAGTAGAATGAGGATGATGATGGGGGCTTAAAGGTCGATGGGGAGGAAAAGAAGGAAGACACAGACAAGGAGGAAGAAGAGGATACATTTCTGAAGAAGGTCATCAGGTGTCTGATGAGGCAGGCTCACTGAATGTAAGTGAGCGCTGAAGAAGGGCAGAGTCTGTGTCTTCTCCATTAGAGGCTTCACATCAGAGCTGCAACCTTATATTTGAATATCTGTTCGATAATCAGTCATTGATCAGGTTGAAAATCCAAACTGAACTGTAAATATACATCAAAATTCTAAATATACAGCTCTGCAGCACATGTGTGCTCCTGGAGCAGTGAACTGCCCGATCTAACCGAGGGTAACCCAGTCATCCATCACCCTCTTGACCTCAACAACAGAAAGTACACCTTTAGAAATGGATAACAGGTAAAGCCACTGGCACTTTAGGCTCCACACTTCCAGTGGCAATAAAATAAAACAAAGACCAGTCTGTGTGTTGATTATGTGGCCCATTCTTCATCTACGGCAAATCCGTGGGCCTTTCTGTTGGTCTGCAGCGATCTGAAGTGTTCAGCCCCGTGCAACTGCGTTCCAGGATTCATATAAAGCACATGTGGCTCTCCAGTATGGTCTCTGAGAGGTGAATGAGCTAACAGAAATCCCTCATGTCTGTTTGACTTTTGGGGAAGTGACAGCCTGTCTTTATACTGAGCAGCACAAAGCTGTACTGGATCAAGATATGTCATTTTAAATTTACACTAACAAGCTCTTGAATTTCTTGTTGTAAAAGCAAAACTGAAAGTCTTTAAGAAATAATTTAAGGTTTGTCAGAAATGGGTCCCTGCGGGTGAGAGAAAAAAGCTTTAGAAACCAACAAACTCAAAGTTTCAGAGGCCAAACTTTTGACCATGTTGTGGCAAAACTGGAAATATTTTTGCCTCAATGAATCACACCAACAGAAGCAGGAAAAGTTTGGCTTCATATTTATTTATTTTATTTTTTTTAGGGCAAAATTTGTGGTCAGGATGGTGATTTGTTTTCAGTTTGTTATGACTGCTTCAATTTGTTCTTTAGGTGACCAATGTCAACGACTGAGAGAGACCAAAAATCAGCCAAATCTTTGGCAGTGGTTACTGAAAAACCTGAAAGACATCACAAAGATGAGTCCTACATGAATACCTTCGAAGTTTGTTTACGTTTTCAAGCAAAAATGAACTTCGCCAAAGTTACAAGGCTCAGAGGGTATGCATTTTTGGTCAGTCCTTCTGCATTCAGTTTAATGGGAGATTCTTGTCGACCAAGACAGAGCTCAAAACAAAGTACTTTTTGTCCCTTTTTTTTCTCAAAGCTGCAGAAGAAGTTACAGGACAGGAAGAATAAAAAGATTAAACACAGCGAATAGTATTCAGGTCCCAGTGCCAGCTTTGAGCACTAGAATAAGAAGACATCAGATGATAGAAAAGTCTATAAACTGAGTTTTAAAGAGTGATTAAATACAACTTATCTCCTCATGTTGCACACCTTATTTTGGGCAGGTCGTTCCAAAGTGAAGAAGCAGAAAGCAGAAAAAGTTCAATCCCTGTAAGTTTTAAGTCTTGACTTCAGAATGGCCTGGAGGCTCAACTGAAGATGTCAGGCTATGGACTGGCTCATCATAGGTTAATGTTCTGAAATGTAGCTTTCAGCCAAACGTGATTAAAAGTGATAAGTAAGATCTTAAATTCAATTCTAAACTATCAGGGAGCCAGTGTAAGAAGGATAAAATCGGACTTATGTGATGTCGTCTTCACGTCTTTGCACAGTTTGGACAGAACTTTCTCGCTCTTTAGGTAGAAAATCTGACTCTTGATCGTTAAGTTTCAGTTTTCCAAAATCCCCTGAAAGCTTCAAACATTTTACTCTCATCCTCTGAATGCTCATTAGTTTATTTGTTAATCGGGGCCTTGTATTGGTCTTTGCCTGGGGCCTCTAAACGACTCAAACCAGCCCTGACAGGAGCACAAACATCATCAGGCACGGAGACAGGACTCCTGCTGAGCTCCATCTCTTCATCCTCCATCTACATTCTCCTCCATCCCTCCTTCTCTCTCTCCCTCTCTCGCTCGTCCCTTCGTCAAATCCGGTCTCAAACAGACGCTGCTGGCAGAGCGACGGGCGGCGTGAAGCCACAGATTGGATGGAAACAGGAGCTGGAGATTGTGATTCAGATCGGGTCAGAAAACAAACAGAAACATGACGTGAGCGCCGCTGAGAGCTGCTTCGCTCTGAATCAATCGATGAGAGGAATCATGGGAGGATGAGGACTGAAGGCATGTCCGCTGTGAACCTCAGAGAAATCTTTAGGTTTATTTAAGACAGAAAATATGAGCACGTTTGTGGAGATTATCTCCAAGAAGCTGCAACTCACTGAAGACGAGAATTGATATCTTTGTAGAGCAGAGAGGAAGAAGGAGGGCGGTTTGAACCGTGTTAGAAGGATGATTTTTGGAAACACATTTAATTTTCAACACGTTTAAGTCTGAAAGGCTGAGATTCAAATGGTCTGAAGGTCAGAAGGAGATCTGTTCATCTGCAGCAGATGATCATCTTACTTTAGCTTGTTGCTGAAGTACACCTGCTGTCACTGATTGTGTTTCACTAAAGAAATTAAACTAACATCTTTTGCATCGGCTCCTGACCAGTCAAGGGGTGTCCTGCCTCTCGCCCTGTTTGCTGTGATTGACTCCACATAACCCAGAGATGGAGAAGATAGATAATGGATGGATGGACATATCTGATGAGCTATGCTGAGCTACATGAAACAGACAAAGGCTGCAGAGGGCCACCAGTTAACATGGGCACACTTTAAAACACAACCTGAATGTTCACAGACACCTAAATGGTTAAAAGCAGATAATAAACCATCTGGCAACAGACTTACATGTCAGTTTCTCTACTTCTTCATATTTTTAATCAATACAGACAAAAAATACAGTCAAATCCTTGCCAATAGTGTCCATTGTAACTGCCTAACACAGGCCTTGCTGTCTTAAAACCCTCTAACTCAAAAGTTTAACACTGAACTTTGACTGAATGCTCTATAACAAGTGGATCACACTGGTTGTGTCTCGTACAAACTTGACTGTATTGAGTTATTTTGAAGGAAAGCACATCAACACTGGGATGAAACAGCAAGTAACCACATCAAGCACAGAAATATGGACTTAAAGGATGACCATCAAAAGTTAGCCACACTCCACTCTGCAAACCAGCTTTGCATTGTTAACCCACTGATGCTCTAAGCTCTGATCAGTTATGAGGGTTATAATTCCTTAGATCAGTCAGGTAAATTGTCCAAGACACTTAAAGTACAATTCTAAAGCCAGTGACAGACAAAAACAACTTATATTTAAAAAATCTTCGATCTTGAACAATGTTGCAGACATGACTGACTGTTCACCTGCTGCAGGATGAGGAAACATACAATATAAAAACCCAAATTAAATGTTCCTAAAAGTAATCCAACCCACAATATTTAAATAGAGCACAGCTTTGAAAATATATTGACTTTTCTATCATTCGATTTAAAAATAAGGCTCTTGTATTTTCATCTGCCCTTTTCCCCTTGGAGCCAAAGTAAAGTCTTGTGTGAGGAGAATGAAGACAGAAAGGTGTTTCAGACAGACAGACAAGACGTCTGCCACCTTCTCCTCCAACACGTCCAGACAGAGTCTGATGAGGAGGGAGAGGGTGAGAGCACTCTTGTTTCTCCATCTTTACGAGGACTGGTTGGACATCTTCAGGGTTTAAAGTGCAGAGAGTTTTTATAAGTCAGTTCTTCAAAGAGCTGCTGGAAATTAAAGCTTTGGTTTAAGAGCTGAGGTTTAAATTACACTTCAGATCTTTCTATGATGAGTCTGAGGCTCTCTGCAGGTTTTTAGGATCTGCTGGAGAATAATTTCATATATTCAGAGGAGAAAAAGCAGCATAAGTAAAAGAAGAGTTTTATGTTAAATTACAGAGTGTTATGTTTGCATCACGTGAAAATCTAAAGAGATTAAAAGCCGTCTCCAGCATCCATTTGGGACATTTTTCTGCACCATGCAGTGAATATGGCTGCATCTTCACTTTAATGATATTTACTCGATGTAAATGACAAAACAGAAGACTGCCTAAAACAACATGCTCCTGGGTATCTGAGGATTCCTGCAAACTCGAGCCTGTGCTGCACAAAAACAGTATTCTGCAATGAAGTTGGCAAAGTCTGGATGGTGTGTTTCAGCAGGTAAATCCTGGTCCCAGGTCGTCACTCAATGCATGTTGTTGAAGCTGCTTAATTCACCTCACAGCCTGACCTGTGCTTCTGCACGAGCGTCCATACCTGAA
Organism: Cetoscarus ocellatus; assembly: GCA_037902135.1. Classification (NCBI taxonomy): domain Eukaryota; kingdom Metazoa; phylum Chordata; class Actinopteri; order Labriformes; family Labridae; genus Cetoscarus; species Cetoscarus ocellatus. The sequence continues at coordinate 195,930 of JBAMNC010000970.1, forward strand.
GAATATCTCCTCTCACACTCGTCAAAGAAACGGGACCCTGCGGTAAAACATGCCTGAACATGGGACAGGCTCTGGAGTCCATGAACCCTGGTTTGTTTTTTTATAACTCAGCTTATCTCCATCACAGACAGGTCATTACAGACAGTTTCTTCCTGATAAGCCTTCCTCCATGATGATCTCCAGTTTAGTTTTAGCACCTCTCCTCTAAAAGCTCTCTGTCTCTGAGTGTGAATGTATTTCCGTACATAAACTCATTTTATACATTTGTTTTGCATCATGAATTAAACCAAATCAAAGCTGACAGATCTAAATTATTCATGGACTCAAAGTTCATGAATAATTTTGCACCTGGGATAAAATTGAAGCATCACCTCCATGTTTAGATCTCCTGATGCAGGAAATAAAATCCTGCAGACTTTTATAAGAGCAGGTCGCTGCTTTATAATCCACTGTTATGAGATTTAACTTTACAATGAAACATTTCATCAGCTTATGCTCTGTCACATTTTCTTCTTACAAGTCAAACAGCATTAAAGATCATTACAGCCTGACATTAAGACATCAGATGAGTGAGGCTGCTTTTTAAACATAAAATTCTGCTAGATTGCTTCAACTTATCTGGGACACTTCCTTATGTTCAAACACCAAACAGTGCAAGAATATATTCAGTATTCCATGATAAAATGTCATTTATCTCTCTCTCTCCCTCTTGTGTTGTTTTTAGTATTTTGTTTTTAGCCTAAACTCTGCAGAATTAACCCTGAAAAATGTCTGAAACCACTTTAATGAGTCTAGGAGTTGCCAAATCATTCAGCCCGTGACTCTCTGAGGAACCATTTCTCTCATGACAGCAGGCTCTGGCTTATATATGAAGCTCCAAAATCATCTGTAAGGCTTAATGTTCATTAAATGCAGAGCTCCATCAGGTGCAGGATGGTTAGGATGCACAAATTAAAAATCATGTTTTGAGGGGGAAATCTGTTTCTGCTGGAGAGGCTTAAAAGGAAGAAACACTTGGAGGTAAACCTGATTTTCGACAAACACATCAAACTTTGTTTATTTCATGATGTTAAATGTCAAATTCCTGCTCAAAACAATAAGCAATTCCAATTCCCTCTCTTACTGCTTTGGCCCCCTAAGGCCTTTAAATTGTGCATTTCTTCTTATCTTAAGCTCTTGAGTTGCCAAAAACACAGTCTCACATTTACTGCCAGAGGCGAGGCAAGCTTCATTTGGACTGAGTACCCAGAATAAACACTGGCTGAATGCACTTATCAATCAGTAATGACATAAATTTATGTTAAAAATGAACTAAAGAAACATTTACTTGCACTGTTTCATGTGGAGTTTTGCACCAAAATGTCTAAATTGAATCATTTTCGGATGACTGGTGTCATGAAGTTAGAGGGCCACCTTTAACAGCTTTTCTCCCTCATTATGCAAAAGTCTTAATTGAAACTAAAATGTTATTTTATTTAGAAACTTGTCTAAATGTCCCCAAAGTATTTGAGAAATTTAGACCCTTAGTAGAAACTTACTCCAGTTTTAATTCAACAAACAGAGCACTGCATAAACTGCACATATTGGCAACATCAAAATAGAATTAGATGAATTATAAAAGAGAATAAGACATATTTATTAACAATTACTAATGATTCTTGGTAATTCTCCTAACACTGTCTAAACTGCATTAACATGATGGTAATGTTCGAGGCAAACAGGATTTCCCAGCCCAGACTCCTCAAATCTGTTAAATTTAGATATTGTGCATGTCATTCAACATCTGCGTCTTCAGTATGTGGACTTAATTTAGACTAACACCTCATATTTGACACTTGATAGTGTATCCTGAGGCCCCTTACAGCACGAGGCCCTCAGCCTGGTGTTAAATCATCAGTAATTCTGTCTCAATCATATCATCTCTGTTAAAATCTTTAAATGTTATTATTTCTGATTTCTTCCTCCCTGGAGCAGCAGAGACACAAACTCTGGTTTCTGTTTGAGGAAACCTTTAAGGAGCCGATCATCGTGTGCGTGAGGCTGATGAAATTGTTGCATTGTGGGTAATCTGACAGTGACGTTAATGGAGGAGTATGTGCCGGGTCCGCCTGTCTTCACACACTCTTTGTTCTTCTCAAAGATTCAGAGTGAGGCGGACGGCAGACCGGGATGAAGAGAATTTAAAACCTGCTGCTGGAATAAACTCTCATTAATTCAACTTTAAGATAATTAATAATGATGACGTCTGAACGAGACTCCAAACACTTACAGCCTCCTCTCTGTGTGGTACTTTATTTTAACATCAGTGGTCTGGAAACATGTTCTCCCTGCGCATGTGCAGGTAAAAACATGCTTGTTAGGGTAACTGGGGACTCGATGGATTGATTAATGGATGGATTGATGGATGGATTGATGTACTGATTTATGAATAGATAGATGAAAAGAGGGATAAATGGATGGCTCGATGGATGGATGTATTAATGAATCAATGGATGAAAAGGATGAATAATTAAAATGAATAATGAATAAGTGAAGGTTTTGTTAATATTCAGCCATTAACACTCCACTTGGAAAACATACGGACTGTCCCTTTAACAGCTGTGGCTCTTCATCAGAAGTTTTTTCTTTATTTCTCTGCGTTGCTCTTCTTTTGTCATATCCAAAGATCTCTGCTTTTGTTCTTGGTTTATAAAAATATTGTCACTGTCCCTTTAACAGCTGTGGCTCTTTAAATCTTTATATTTTTAAATCAGATGTTTTTTCTTTATTTCTCTGCGTTGCTTTTGTTTTGTCATTTCCAATTATCTCTGCTTTTGTTACTCGTCCGCTCGCTGTGTTTCAGCCTCCGGAGGAACGGCGGGGTGCGTTTGATTCGTCCGTTCCCGGCCTCGGTAATGGCGGACAGAACACTCAGGGACCTATTAGAGGGAAGTGGAGCAGCAAAGCCTCATGGGAAGAAAATGGAGCTGGGTAATTGTATGTTTGTGTGGAGATAAGCTGGAGCTGTAAACACTGAGAAGAGGAGGAACCCCCCTGAGATACAGATCCTTTATTTCTCTGTGACTGTGAGTGTTTATTCAGAATCACACATTTATTCAGTCAACATTTACAACAACAGCCGAACATTTATTTATTCAGGAAAAGTCTTTTGATCAGAGTCAAAGCCGGTTTCAATCTTTAACAACATCGGAGACCATGGACATGATAAAGGCTTCAACTTCATCCTGAAAACATGCTGGACGATTCAACCAGATCATGAGACCACAGACCTGCTGGTGATAGTTTCAGTGTGGAGACTATACAGACACATGATCATCGCAACTTTACCAGAACTTTGGCCGATCATGCTCCCAGTTTTTGGTGCCATACTAATGACCTCCATCACCTTGACCTTTGACCTCCAAAATGTAATCAGTTTACTTTGATCAAGGTGCCTGTTTGTTCAAACCTGAGGATGATCTGTTGATGAGTTTCAGAGAGATCAGCTTTAACAGAATCTCCGTGTTATTTTTTCCTTTTTAAAGTAATCCTCATGAGTGGTGAGGGTCGGTGTTGGTGCCCCTACAGGGGAGACCGGGGTCTGAGTGAACACCCAGGCTTTGACTCGACATAGACAGAACCAAGAGTGAGCCTGGATCCTGGAGAAGACAGACTCAATCATAGGATTCGTTCAGGTAAGTGAGGCTGATCCATGTTTCTACTGTATGTAGACAGCGAGGCTCTGGACCACTGATGTTTTTAACTATGAGGACTTTTTTAAACCTTCACGTGACAGCAGCAGATATTTATCCTTTATCTCCTCAGAGAGACTCACGTTTAGGCTGAATGTTGATTCACAGATATGATTTATTTCAGGTTTAAATAATCAACTCTGTCAGATGACCTCCCTGATTTATGTCTCCCTCTCCATCAGCCCGAGCTGGAAACCCTCCTGATAAAGAAATCAGCCTCCAGATCGGCTTTTTGGTTCCAGCAGAGTAAAATCTGCGTTCCACGTGTCAGCGTGGGCTGATTGGTTCCAGGAGCACAGAAGTCATTGATTGTTGGTGACAGAATAATTAGAAATGAGATGGTAGTGAGGCTGAGGCTTTAATTAATCTGCTGGATTTAATTTAACCCTCAGATGGAGCCCTGCACACGGATCTCTTTAATGGTTCTCTGAACGGGGCGACGAGCTTCAGAGCAAAGTTCTTTACATTTAAGTCGTTCTTCGGTCTGTGGACACACTCCCTGATCCTAAATGAACTCGTCTCAGAGGTCCTATGTTTCTTATTTCAGCTTTTTTAACATACTGATTCAATACAAGATGGATGACCAACACAGAAGAGCATTCTCAAAACTTACATGCAAGTTTGAACAAGAATAAAAGCTTCAATAAAGGAAAGGGAGTCCAGCTGGTTTTCCAGCTTCATACACAAACATCACAAACCACTTGAGTCCAGGATTCATGTTTTTGCTTTCCCCCGGGGTCTCAAATATCAGGCCAAGTAAAAAAAAAAAAAAAGAACTTATGAAAAGCTTCTCAAATTAGCCAGAAAGGAAACCCCACTTAACAATAACTTTAATTTTCTTTTTAAAGCTTAACAGACTGTGCAAGGAGACTTATTTCTGGTCTGTGGAAGAAAACCCAAACATGCGCGGGAAGAACATCAAAACCCCCACAAAAAACTCTGTCCAATCAGGGAGTTGATCCAGCAACCTTCTTACAAGGAGGGGCTAGCTCCGCCTGCTGCACTGCTAGGCAGCCCTAAACAAATGCAGCTGTGATGGAAAAGGAAAGGACTTCAGTGACTCACCGATGAACCCGAGCTGAGAGAACTCCAGGATCATCCACTCCTCTGACGGCTGCTGCAACGCAAAGTTCTTCATGGTGGTGAAATAGTTTGGACGAGCGACGATATCGTCCTCTAGCTGCAAGAAAGAGAAACAAAGAATCCAATGAATGAAAAGATATTCAAAATACAAACATATGAGACTAAATTTAAGTTAAAACTTTTCATCTTGAGTCTTTTGAATATTTTCCACTCCCTAACAGCTGTGAGGTTGCTCCTGTTTGTTATCATTAATTAAAAATGCACAGACGGGTTTGGCAGCTCTGATTTCAGGTCAGAGTGAGGCCTCCTGAGGACGAAGGAAGACAAAACATCTGAAACATCTGTATCTGAGAGAGGTCCAACCACACAGTCATCATCACACGTGTTCTGGGGGCTGTTAAAGTCAGTTTCTTCTCATAAAATAAGATTTTCTTTGACACACAGACAAAGTTTTGAGGTAAAACTCTGGATTTCCCCCTCTGCTCTCAGGCCCTCTGGACCTGCAGCAGAGGCTCTGGTCCTGCAGCTCTCTGGTCCTGCAGCTCTCTGGTCCTTCAGCTCTCTGGTCCTTCAGCTCTCTGGTCCTGCAGCTCTCTGGTCCTTCAGCTCTCTGGTCCTTCAGCTCTCTGGTCCTGCAGCTCTCTGGTCCTGCAGCTCTCTGGTCCTTCAGCTCTCTGGTCCTTCAGCTCTCTGGTCCTGCAGCTCTCTGGTCCTTCAGCTCCCTGGTCCTTCAGCTCTCTGGTCCTTCAGCTCTCTGGTCCTTCAGCTCTCTGGTCCTGCAGCTCTCTGGTCCTTCAGCTCTCTGGTCCTGCAGCTCTCTGGTCCTTCAGCTCTCTGGTCCTGCAGGTCTCTGGTCCTACAGCTCTCTGGTCCTTCAGCTCTCTGGTCCTGCAGCTCTCTGGTCCTGCAGCTCTCTGGTCCTGCAGCTCTCTGGTCCTGCAGCTCTCTGGTCCTGCAGCTCTCTGGTCCTTCAGCTCTCTGGTCCTTCAGCTCTCTGGTCCTGCAGCTCTCTGGTCCTGCAGCTCTCTGGTCCTTCAGCTCTTTGGTCCTTCAGCTCTCTGGTCCTTCAGCTCCCTGGTCCTTCAGCTCTTTGGTCCTTCAGCTCTCTGGTCCTGCAGCTCTCTGGTCCTTCAGCTCTCTGGTCCTGCAGCTCTCTGGTCCTGCAGCTCTCTGGTCCTACAGCTCTCTGGTCCTGCAGCTCTCTGGTCCTGCAGCTCTCTGCTCCTGCAGCTCTCTGGTCCTTCAGCTCTCTGGTCCTGCAGCTCTCTGGTCCTGCAGCTCTCTGGTCCTGCAGCTCTCTGGTCCTGCAGCTCTCTGGTCCTGCAGCTCTCTGGTCCTTCAGCTCTCTGGTCCTGCAGCTCTCTGGTCCTTCAGCTCTCTGGTCCTTCAGCTCTCTGGTCCTGCAGCTCTCTGGTCCTTCAGCTCCCTGGTCCTTCAGCTCTCTGGTCCTGCAGCTCTCTGGTCCTTCAGCTCTCTGGTCCTGCAGCTCTCTGGTCCTTCAGCTCTCTGGTCCTGCAGCTCTCTGGTCCTTCAGCTCTCTGGTCCTGCAGGTCTCTGGTCCTACAGCTCTCTGGTCCTTCAGCTCTCTGGTCCTGCAGCTCTCTGGTCCTGCAGCTCTTTGGTTCTGCAGCTCTCTGGTCCTGCAGCTCTCTGGTCCTGCAGCTCTCTGGTCCTGCAGCTCTCTGGTCCTTCAGCTCTCTGGTCCTGCAGCTCTCTGGTCCTGCAGCTCTCTGGTCCTTCAGCTCTCTGGTCCTGCAGCTCTCTGGTCCTTCAGCTCTCTGGTCCTGCAGCTCTCTGGTCCTGCAGCTCTCTGGTCCTGCAGCTCTCTGGTCCTTCAGCTCTCTGGTCCTGCAGCTCTCTGGTCCTTCAGCTCTCTGGTCCTTCAGCTCTCTGGTCCTGCAGCTCTCTGGTCCTGCAGCTCTCTGGTCCTGCAGCTCTTTGGTCCTTTAGCTCTCAGACAGACCTTTAGGCCGTCACTTCCAGTGATCAGGTTGAAGTCGACGTGGAGTTATTACCCCCCCTCCTGTCACAGCACACCTCTGAGGAGACGCTCTGCAGAGTTCAGAGCGAGTTGAGGTGTCAAAACGGCACGTTCGCTCTGTGTTCCTGTCAAAACGCTCCGTGTGGGAGCAGCCGAGGCTCAGTCACCTCCTGCTGGGACGGTGATGGAGAGGAGATCGCTCCGGCACCGGGAGATAACCGAGACAGAGCGAGGAGAGCTGCTGCGTTCAAGGACATATCACAACATGCCTCCAGGATGAGAGCTGAAGAATAAAGAGAAGGAAACACTGACGGAGACGATTCAAGACCGACTATGGGGAAGAGCACTCTCCAGGAAACAGGTCTCTGTCAGACCGCAGAGACACGGGATTGGCTCATTTCCTTATTAAGGTTTTGACGTAACTCCATGACAGGAAAAAGTCTCACTGATATCTTAACCTTTAACCTTCACGATCCCTTTTCTTTTTTGATTTATGGGTTTTGTTGACATCTTTTTAGAAACATTTTTGCTGATCTTTGTGAAGCTTATGAGTCACGGTGTATGGAGTTGCAATTATTATTATTTAATCATTGTCCTTTTCATCACGAATAGCACATTGCTTTTCTTTGAGATTTTGTACTGAAATTAAAGGTTTTTAATTTGCATTTATAATAAAAATATACAATTTAGACTTAGTTTGAGAAACTCACAATTAGAAAAAACACCGGTTCAAAACAAGTTTGTGCAACCACACTGTTAATGAGAAATAAATGATATTAATAATAAAAACACTTGAATATGTTTCTAGTTAAAAGGGATGCATTATAATGGGACAGTCTGGGCAAAGACACAGACCATAGCTGCAGGTTCAACCTCATTTCTTTATCAAACATTTCTCCACCTTTCTGCTCCTTCATATTTTTATTTTTCGTAACGTTGAAGAAAATCCATCATCATGTGAGACTCTTATTTCTATAAACCTTCATAAAATGAACCAGGAGTCTCTCTTTAAACGTGTTTCCTCCGTCTGAAGTCTGCCGCCTGTTTCTTCTTCTCCTTTTCATCTTCAGAGGGAACAAAGAGCCACAGATGAAGCCGCAGAGACACCTCCATTAACGTCCCCGTCACTCTACCCACAATGCAACTGTTTCATCAGCCTCACGCCACCGCCGCCACAGAGTTTCATCAGAGAAGGGTTTATTTTAACGGCCGTCCTGATTTATTATGCTCAGAAGGAGAGATGAAAAGTATAGAAGAGATGGTCAACTTTGTGGAGCAGAAATATCTCCACTCTAAACCTCTGTTTGTTTGATTTTATATTTATTTTCTCTATTTAACATGTAAATTAAATTGTTTTATTGTCATAATTTCATTTTTAAATCACATTTTTGGACCACTGTGGTGCAATTTTGTGTAGTCTTTCTTTGTAAGTGATTTGTCTTCAGCTCTTTGATACTGTGAAGGACAAAAGAGAAAATTACTGAGAAAAAAAGTGTTTTTATTCTTACCTGGACGTAGTATGTTCCTTTAGACTGAGCGTACATCATCAGGAAACAATAGTCCAGGTTCTGCTTCGTTCTCCACCTGAAAAAGAGGAAGAAAGGAGGATGATGAGTCTAAACAAGAGGAAAAAAGTTCAGCAAAGAAGAGGAAGAAGAAGAAACCATCGAGGAAGAGGAAAAGGACAAGAAACTGGTGAAGTCTTACAGACCAAAATTAAAGAAAGCAGAGGAAACTGAGGGAGAAAGAGAGGAAGGAGACATAGATAGACAGACGAGGAGATTAGAAGAAAGGAGGAAAGACAAAGGAAGCAGGAGAGGGAAGAAGGAGAGATGGAGAGAAGGAAGCAGGGCATTGAGAGAGGAGGAGGAAGGATGAAGAAAGGAGAAGAAGGAAGTAGAGAAGAGGGAGGAAGGTAGGAGGATGGAGAGGATGAGGAGGATAAGGAGGATTAAAGATGAAGAAGGAAGAGACAAAAACCATCCACACACACACACACACACCCACACACACACACACACACACACACACAGCACAAACAGGCCACTCTGTAGAAAATAAGAAAAATGCTTCAGGGACACAAAACGCAGCGAGCCGTGAGATCACACATCCATGAGAGTTCAGATCCTCCCAGTGCCACCAGTCCTCTCTCTTTAAAACAGATTATAAAAAAACAGCCTCTTCAGCTGATCAGCCAATCAGAACGCAGCGCTGCAGAGAGTGACATCGCCTATTAAATCTACCAAAGTGACGCCTAAACGCCTTCATCATCATCT